>CM061543.1:4380000-4685000 GCA_030864215.1 Capsicum pubescens | reverse complement strand
CTTATCAGAACAATTTCATGCATCAAAATCTATGACAAACAAAAAAAATATGACCATAAATGTAGGCAAAGAAGTACAGCATACGAATACCATCACCCCACACTTAGACGGGACACACTGCCCTCAGTGGAAAATAAATACGGAAAACCTGATTAGTTGGACTCCTCTTCTATGTCTGGAGTCATTCCCCCTGCGTCGGAATCATCATCAGAGTCGTCATCCTCAGAGTTTCCTCAAATTGTACCCACTTGATCCAAAAGTGCGTTGAGGTATTTGTAGTGAGGAGGATTCATCTTGCTCTTTTCTTCCCCTTTTCTGGCCTTTCTGTGAGGTGGTTGCTTTGTCTTTTCCTTGGCGTGCTTTTGGTGCCATTGTACCTGAGATTAAAATGATAGTCATGTTAGCTTCATCTCGGTAGATACAGTCGACAAAAAAAACAGTAGTGGCACCACCCCACACTTAATTTGTTGGCACAAACTAATTAAGTGAACATTGTTGATTACTCAGACTTCATCGATATACGTTTAGGCGTTATGTTCCAACAATATGTTCAGCACAGTCATACTTTCATGTCGTCTTAACTATCCTTTCCAACTCTATTTCATGTAATCTTGATCATACTTTCATGTTTGGATTAATGCACTTTTTGAACAAGACTACTACATAGAGATCGTATCAAGTTATGGCATAGAAATAATCACAACATCTCATGCTTGTATTCAATCATGATCTTTATCTCGATGAACGAGTCATTCAAACATTCAAGCATTCAATTTTGAAGATTATGCAATTAACTTCACCATGTCGACTCCGCAAAAGTATGATAGTGTATAACAATCAAATACAAGTCGGAACAAAATCAAGAACACCCACACGTATTCTTTCACTCAACGAGATGTATCACAACAAATCAACCACATTCAAATCACCAATACTACTTCAAGATTTAACAATTCATTATAGGCGTAGTAGTGTAGTACTTACGGAATATAAAAGAAGAACAAAGAAGTACTTACTTGGTTGATGGCCTCGGAAGATGTTCTTGCAAAGTAAAAGAGCAAAAGGAAATTTTTGAGAGATTTTGGAGAGGTAGGCGGCACTTAGGTTGAATTTGGAATGCATTTTTGTTCTAAGACTAAGGTTCTATTTATAGGACAAGCTTGGGTCGGGTTTTGACCCATTTGGAATCGGATTTGGAGGCCAAAAGTGACCATAGGCGGCGCCTAATGCTTTGCCTATGCTTGGCATAGGCGGCGCCTATGCTATGGCATTGTTAGGCATAGGCGGTGCCTATGCCATGGCATACTAGATTCAGAGACAAAATGCTTTTGCATAGGCGGCGCCTATGCTATGGCATTGTTGAGCATAGGCGGCGCCTATGCTATGGCACTCTAGAATCCGAGATCTTAGGCCATAGCATAGGCCATGCCTTGTTCATGGCCTAGATTTACATAGGCCTTGCCTAGTTCTTTGCCTATATTTTCATAGGCAATGCCTAACCCATAGCCTTTTGCTTCTTCATTCCTAACTTACCACCTTCAACATGCAATACTTCCAAATCAAAATTTGAAACCAATCTCCTCTTTTATACCTCTTGCACCTACACTTACTCAAAAACAACAAAAATGATTAGAACGATGGGTTGCCTCCCACCAAGCGCCTTAGTTTTGGTCGTGGCTCGACAAAATCTTAAGAAAACAAAATAATTAAAAATGATGGGTTGCCTCCCACCAAGCGCTTGATTTATTGTCGCAGCACGACATAGCTATCTCGATTACTTAGACTTCATCGAGATAGATGGGGCATCATTTTCTGAATGGATTCAGACGACGCTGATGCTTACTTGTAGGTATGCAATCATCTTCGATATGACTCTTGTGCATACATATCCCAGGAGGGATACCAATTATATCATCAATAGTCCAACCCATAGCTCTCTTGTATCTCTTCAGAGCAGAGATGAGAGCCTCTACGTGCTGTTCACTTAAATCATACGTCACACTCACCGGAAGTGTATTTCTACTTCCCAAGCATGCATACCTTAGATAATTGGGGAGCTCTTTCGATTCTAGCACTGGGGGCTCTTCAATGGAAGTCTTCGCTGTTGGTGACGGTTGATTCTTAAGATCAAGGTCCGGTTGTTTAGGAGTATGAGAATAGGACCCTATTTCTGTTAGAGCACACATAGTTTCTTCATAATCTTCATCATCCTCATGCTCAACATTCAGCAGCGTAGCAGACAATGGCTCAACAGTAAGCTGTTTCTCTACAGATAATGCTTTCTTATCTTCATAATGAACATCAGCTACAGAGAACACATCCATATCTCTTGGCTGCTTCATTGATTTGCACAAATCAAAATGAATCACTTCGTTATTCATTCGAAATAAAAGCTCATTATCTCTCATGTCAATAAGCACGCTTCCAGTTGCGAGGAAAGGGCGTCCCAAGATTATGGGAACTTCAGAATCCACCTCGCAATCCAAAATGACAAAGTCTGCAGGAAAGATGAAGGTAGAAACCTTTACCAACACATCATTCAAGATACCCACAGGTCGTTTTACCGACCTATCTGCCATCACAAGCCGCATATTTGTTGGTGTAGGGTCACCTAAACCCAACTTTCTGTAGATGGATAGTGGCATCAAATTGATGCTAGCGCCCAGATTGCACAATGCCTTGGCAAAATCCAACGATCCAATCGTGCAAGGAATAGTGAAAGCACCGGGGTCAGCCTTCTTCTGAACTAGTGATCTAGTAGCGATTGCACTGCAATGATGAACAGTATCCGTCAACTCATAACTTGCTGCCCTCTTCTTTGTCAAAAGATCCTTCATGAATTTAGCATACCCAGGCATCTGTTCCAGTGCCTCCACCAACGGAACATTAATAGTTAGCTGCTTCAACATGGTCATGAATTTACTGAACCTGGTGTCATCAGCCTTCTTCTTCAGTCTCTGAGTAAAAGGTGGTGGTGGAAGAGGAATCGTTTTCTCCACCACTTCCTTTTTATCTTGCTTCCGATTATCACTCTTTTCAGGCTGGTGACGTCTAGGTGTAACATCATGAGCACTCACTTCAGCTTCTACGGCATCTTCAAACTCTGCTTCATCAACATTCTCTGCTCTATCATCAACTACCTGCTTGCTTTTGGACGGATTTTCCAACACTTTACCACTCCGGGTAGTAATAGTCATACACGATCCGTCATTCCTTGGGTTTTGCACAGTGTCGCTTGGTAAGGTGCCAGCCTTTCTTTGATTGAATGCCGCTGAAAGTTGACTCAATTGCTGCTCTAGTTGTCTTAGTGCAGTGGAATGTGAGTCAACCAACTGATTTATTGAAGACAAGTCGTTCTTCACCTCATTCACTCCCGTATTAGTTGCCTCAACTCCTTTCAGCAGCTTAGCCATCATATCATCCATGGACATCTTTCCAGTGCCAGACGCCACAGCCTCACGGTTTCCAGGAGGAACATACAAACCACTCCTGTCAGTCTTATTCTTCCAACCACCTTGATCGCGGTCTTTGTATCCAGATTTATCATAATAGTTCCGACCTTGGTTTTCTTGGGCATTGCCTCGGAAACCCACCTGATTATTCAAGTAGTTTGCTTCTTCCTCATAGTCGAATTCATCTCTTCCCTGTGATACAACGACCTTAACCTTTTCGGTCTTCCCTGATAATAAGTTCTTGGTAAGAAGATCCATCTGCGTTTTCATGTGGGCCATATCTAGGTCACGTTCCTCTTGTCTTCGTCTCTGCTCTGCAGTCATGCCAATAGATATAGTAGAGCTTGCTACCTCAGAATCTCTGGTATGCCAAGCTCTGCTCTGCTTTGTCATACGATCTAGCATATCACTTGCCTCAATAAAATTAAGGTCCATGAATGATCCTCTAGCCGCATTATCCACAACTGGCTTAGTCACTGAGTTCAAAGACCTGTATAATATCTCCATCAAGTGGACATTGGTCATATGATGGTTTGGGCACCGCATAAGCTTCTTCTTGAATCTCTCCCATGTTTTGTGGAGAGCTTCAGTTGGAAGCTGTCGGAAGTTGCTGATCTCATCTCTCAACTGTGCTCTCTTGGATGGCGGAAAGAATCTTTCTAGGAAAGCGTCTTTCAATTGCCTCCAATTGGTGATAGAATCAGGAGTCAGCCCATTCAACCATAGAGTTGCCTCCCCAGATAGAGACAATGGAAATAAGCGCAGCCGAATTGCATTCTGTCCAACTCCTGGATTGTCAAATGACTTGCATGTAGAGATGAAGTTGATCAGGTGCATATTCGGTTCATCGCCTGCGAGTCCACCAAATAAACCTTTGAGATGCAATAGCTAAATCATGGTGCTAGTGATATTGAACTTTGCTCCAGGTGCCAAGGGCGGAGGAATAATAGCTCCTGTAGCACCAGCTCCATCCAGATCGTCATCATCATTATCAAAAGGAGCCTGCACAGCTCGGCGGTCAGGTCTCATTCTAGCTTGACGATCTCTCTTATGCATAGGTGCCGCCACCTCATCAGTACGCCTAGGATTTAGTAGCTCCTCATCACCCAGGTCCTCATCATCAGGATTTGTTGCCCGACCTGGGTTATCAATATTCTGTTGATGCACTTAAGCAGCTGCCAGTGCAGCTAGTCTAGCCTGCTCCTGTTGAGCCGCCCTTCTGTCAATGTCACGTTGTGCATCCATCCTGCCAATAGAACCTGAATAGAAAAAAAACAACAGCTAAAAGTAAAATCTGAGAACTTTTGACCAAAGGGTCTAGTAACTATCACAAACTTAGTTGACAACCGTATCCTCCGGCAGCGGTGCTAAAATTTGATAACGCTCAAACTACAGCTCTCGTAAGAGTGTAAGCGGTCGTTGTCAAATATAGAACCCAACTGGGTTGGGTGTCGAATCCCACAGGGAATACTTGGTCACTAAGTATGCAACGATTAGTAGACTGTTGATCGAAAATTCTACGAAAAAGAGGGGATTTAATTGTAGCGTGAATTAAGAGTATCAAAGTAATAAATAAAAACGGAATGTTTAGTAGGTTTTAATCAATGAGAATTGTAAGTTAGGGTTATGTCCACCTTATGAGTTCTGCGTATCTATTGGCTATGAGTTATGCGGAATTCAGACATGCATGCGCTTATAGAGATTCGTATTCTATGGTAAATCCTAGCGTCTTTCGACCATCAAGGATTATATCACTTTAACTCTTTCGAGCTTAAAGCGTATACTAATGGTACGAATTCTCCAAGAGGTTAATCCAGTTACGGCACTAACTTTTAAACAGGGTTTAGTAGCCCTATTTCCTTGTCATTCTCTCTTTTCCAGACATGTAACTTTTCTTTCGAACAAGTTAATGCTATACTGGCGTATTCTATATGTTTGCAACCACAAGAATTCAATTAAGATGAAGAGAGTAATGATATAAGCAGCATACGTATCAAGAATTCACAAACTCATAGCAACAGATAGTATCTCATAAGGCTTCCATAACCCTAACAGAGAAGTTTAGCTACTCATGAACGCAATGGAGATCACAATAAACATCATCATCATATCAAAACTAGAATGATCTCACGTTGGAGAGGAGTGTGGCGTCACAACAAGGGTGACGTTTTTCCTCTTGGTGTTTCCCACGAGTTAGCATTTTTCTCTGTTAACAATTATAACGTGAAGCGGAAGTTGAAAGAAAAAGAATTGAATTAATGAATGAGTGAATTGTAAGAGTTGAATGAATTGTATGAATGGAGAGAGATAATAAAAAGCTTCAGCAAAATAGGGTATTTATAACACCCATATCCTATTCCTACTAGGCTACTGCGTACTTATCCTAATCCTAATAGGTTACTGCATCCTTATCCTAATCCTACTAAGTTACTGTTGATCCCCAAACTCTTTAGAAATGTTGTTTTTGCCCGGGACAAGTTATCCATGCATCACTTTCAGTCCATAGGCGTCCAAACGCTGCTTTCCTTCTTTCGTGAAGCTTCCTTTGGCGTCAAGTTATCCATAAAGTGCTGGAATCTTCATCATTTATACCTGAAAACTTGTTAATCACGTTTGTTAGCTCACTTATAGGAAAAAGGACTAAAAGTGCATGAATTATATATTTTGTCCTCAAAACTTAGCTAAAATATGGGTAAATTAAGGTGCTTTAGGCGTGCAAATACGCCTATCATCAAGGAGGAAAAGGAGAAGAAGGAGCAGAAGGAGGAGGAGCAGAAAGAAGAGGAGAAGAAGGAGGAGCAGAAGAAGGAGGAGCAGCAGAAGGGAGAGGAGGAGGGGGAGAGAAGAAGAAAAAAAAGAAGAGGGGGAGAGAAAGAGAAGAAGAAGAAGAAGAGAAGAAGAAGAAGGAGAGAAGAGAGAGAAGAAGAAGGAGAGAAGAAGGAGGAGAAGGAGGAGTAGGAGAAGAAGAGAAGAAGAAGAAGGAGGAGAGAAGGAGAAGAAGAAGAAGAAGAAAAGATGGAGAAGAAGAAGAAGAAAAGGAGAGCAGAAGCAAAAAAAAAAAAAAAAGAATGGTAATGAATTGATTCTGGTGGAATGAATTGATTCTGGTAAGAAGAAGAAGGAGAGAAGGAGAAGAAGAAGAAGAAGAAGGAGGAGAGCAGAAGAAGAAGAAGAAGAGCAAAAGTAGAAAAAGAAGAAGGAGAAGAAGAAAAAAGAGAAGAAAGAAAAGAAGAAGAAAGAGAAGAAGAAGAGCAGAAGAAGAAGAATAAGAAGGAGAGCAGAAGAAGAAGGAGGAGGGGGAGAAGAAGAAGAAGAAGAAGCAGAAGAAGAAGAAGAAGAAGAAGAAGAAGAAGAAGAAGAAGAAGAAAAAGGAGGAGAAGAAGGAGAAGAAGAAGAAGAAGAAGAAGGAGGAGGAGAAGGAGAAGAAGAAGTAGAAGAAGAATAAGAATAAGTATAAGAAGAAGGAGAAGGAGAAAAGAAGGATAAGGAGAAGGAGAAGGAGAAGAAGAAGGAGAAGAAGAAGAAGAAGGAAAAGAAGAAGGAGAAGGAGAAGAAGAAGGAGAAGGAGAAGGAGAAGGAGAAGAAGGAGAAGGAGAAGGAGAAGAAAGATAAGGAGAAGGAGAAGCAGAAGGAGAAGAAGAAGGAGAGGAGAAGGAGAAAAAGAAGAAGAAGGAGAATAAAAAGGAGAAGAATGAGAAGGATAAGAAGAAGGAGAAGTGGAAGAAGAAGAAGAAGAAGAAGAAGAAGGAGAAGGAGAAGTAGAAGAAGAAGAAGAAGGAGAAGGAGAAGTAGAAGAAGAAGAACAAGGAGGAGAAAAAGAAGAAGGAGAAGAAGAAGAAGGAGAAGGAGAAGAAGAAGAAGAAGAAGAAGAAGAAGAAGAAGAAGGAGAAGAAGAAGAAGAGGGAGAAGAAGAAGAAGAAGAATGAGGAGAAGAAGAAGAATAAGAAGAAGGAGAAGAAGAAGAATAAGAAGGAGAAAAAAAAGAAGGAGGAGAAGATGACGGAGGATAAGAAGAAGAAGGAGAAGAATAAGAACGAGAAGAATAAGAATGAGAAGGAGAAGGAGAAGAAGAAGAAGGAGGAGAAGAAGGAGAAGAAGAAGAAGAAGAAGAAGAAGAAGAAGGAAGGGGAGAAGAAGAAGGAGGCGAAGAAGAAGAAGAAGAAGGAGAAGAAGAAGGAGAAGGAGAAGAAGAAAAAGGAGAAGAAGGAGGAGAAGAAGAAGAAGAAGAAGGAGGGGGAGGAGAAGAAGAAGAACGAGAAGAAGAAGAAGAAAGAGAAGAAGGAGAAGGAGAAGGAGAACAAGGAGAAGGAGAATGAGGAGAAGGAGAAGGAGAAGAAGGAGAAGAAGAAGGAGAAGGAGGAGAAGAAGAATGAGAAGAAGGAGAAGGAGGAAAAAATCAATTTATACACAGATGAAAAAATCATAAAACTCTCTACTATCTGTTCCTTAATTACTTTACTTTGTTATTTTATTTTATAACACGTTATCAGCACGAAGCTCTAATCATTTCAAAACTTGAAGGCTAAGGTATTATTTTTCTCTTTCTTTCAATATGTCTAATCTTACAAAACTTCAATTCAATGCCCTTCAAAGTTGGGGCAGAAATGATCTTTCGTGGAGATTGGATGCTGAAATTCATTTAGATGCTATGGGTCTTGGAGACACCATTAAGAAAGAAAATAAAGCATCAAATCAAGATCGTGCTAAGGCCATGATATTTTTGCGTCATTATATTGACGAAATTTTAAAGAATGAATATCTTACTATTAAAGATCCACTTGTTTTGTGGAATAATCTGAAAGAAAGGTATGACCACCTAAAAATGGCCATATATCCACAAGCACGATATGACTGGATGCACTTGAGATTTCAAGACAATAAGTCTGTTCATGAATATAATTGTCTTGTTCAGAATTTTTTCTCAGTTAGAATTATGTGGAGAACCTATTAATGACAATGATATGATGGACAAGACACTTTCCACTTTTCATGCCTCGAATATGGTCTTGCAGCAATAATATAGGGAAAAAGGGTTCAAGAAATATTTTGAACTAAGTTCTCACCTCCTTATGGCTGAACAAAATAATAATTTGTTAATGAAAAATCACAAGCTTCGACCTACTGGATCTACACCATTTCCTAAAGTAAATGAGGTGTATGCCCACCATGCTAAGTATGAAAGGGGGTGCGATCTAGTCGAGGACGTGGACGTGGACGTGGACGTGGACGTGGACGTGGCCATGGATGAGACTATGATCAAGAAAGAAACCATGTTCCTGGCGTTAATCACTCATCAAATAAATGGTTCCATCAAAATGGACAAAGAAGAAGTGACAAACGTGAAGCAAGTAAAACATGTGTTTGTTTTAAATGTGGTGCAAAAGGACACTACAACGTGATTGTCGTACTCCCAAACATTTGGTTGAGCTTTATCAAGCATCACTAAAGAAGAAGGGGAAAAGCCCTGAAGCTAATTTTATCTCGAAAAATCATGTTGACATTGCTCACTTAGATGTAGCAGATTTCTTCGAGAATCCTGAGGGAAAGATAGATCACCTGATTGGTGATGTTTCCGTGGCTACGGAAGAATGAACAACTTTTGTATTTGTTAGTAATAATAATGTAATGAATAAATGATAAAGTAGTTGTTCTATTTTTATTTTTATTTTAGTCATATTATAATAAGTTCATTAGTAATTTTTTTTTTTTAGTTTTTAATATTGCAATATATTGTTTGATTATGAAAAAAAAATACTAATAAATTATGGTCTTAATTCTTACATCATTTTGGATATCATAAAATATAGTTCACCGGGTTATGCCAATAAGAGAAACATTTAATCAAAATCACTTATAAATTTTCTTTGACATGGACTAATTATTATTGTTGATGTCGTTTTATGAACAAGTGCGTGAAAAAAAAAATTAGTACTTATAACTTTCTATTAATACTTACCATGAAAATGAACATCACTCATTTAACTGCTCAAATTTATACTACTTAGTGTTGACTTTGTAGTTTATTCATTATTAATATTTAATATATATATTTGTTTTGTTTGTGTCATTTTATTTGAAGATATGTACAATTTTTAAAGCAAGTTATGCAATTATGAAGACATTTGCTTAATTGATTCTGCTACAACACACACAATGTTTAAAAATGAGAAATATTTTTCTCATTTAAATATGGACAAAATAAATGTTACTACAATTTCTGGTAGTACTAATTTGATTGAAGGCTTCGGAAGAGCTATTATAATTTTGCCTAAGGGAACTAAACTCATCATAAATAATGCTATGTTTTCTCCTAAGTCTCGGAGAAACTTGTTGAGTTTTAAAGATATCCGTGAAAATGGTTATCATATCAAGACAATGGATGAGTTGAATCATGAATATCTTGGTATTACCAAGAATGTCTCTGAGCAGACATGTGTTATAGAAAAGTTCCCTGCTTTGTCTTCTGGCTTGTATTGGACAAAAATTAGTGCGATTTAGGCACATTTCATAGTAAACCAAAAGTTTACTAATTCCAATACTTTCGTACTTTGGCATAATCGTCTGGGACATCCAGGATCAATAATGATGAGACGAATTATAGAAAATTCAAATGGGCATCCATTAAAGAACTTGAAGGTTCTTTCGAATGGTGAATTTTTGTGTAATACTTGTTATCAAGGCAAGTTAATTGTGAGGCCATCACCAACTAAGGTTGAGATTGAATACCCTGCGTTCTTAGAACGAATACAGAGGGATATTTGTGGACCTATTCACCCACCCAGTGGGTCGTTTCGATATTTTATGGTCTTAATAGATGCTTCTTCTAAATGGTCTCATGTGTGCCTATTGTCATCTCGCAACTTGGCAATTGTAAAATTATTGGCACAAATAATAAGATTGCGGGCACAGTTTTCTAATAATCAGATCAAGTTTATTCGTCTTGATAATGCTGCAGAATTTCCATCCCAAGCATTTAATGATTATTGCTTATCAATTGGGAAAAAAGTTGAGCATCCTGTAGCTCATGTTCACACTCAAAATGGCCTTACCGAATCATTAATTAAACGTTTGCAATTGATAGCAAGACCATTACTTATGAAAACTAAGTTGCCCACCTCTGTTTGGGGTCATACTATTTTGCATGCCGCAACACTTGTTTGTCTCAGACCGACAAATTATCATAAATTTTCTCCGTTACAGCTGGTTTTGGGGCAAAAGCCTAATATATCTCATTTGAGAATTTTTGAATGTGTTGTGTATGTGTCTGTGGCACCACCACAACGCACTAAGATGGACCCTCAAAGAAGGTTAGGAATATATGTTGGGTTTGAATCACCTTCTATTATTCGCTACCTAGAACCATTAACTGGAAATATGTTTACTGCTCGATTTGCAGACTGTCGGTTTGATGAGACTGTTTTCTCAAAATTAGGGGGAGAAGAAAATGAGATCAAAAGAGAAATTTTGTGAAAAAATTCATCACTGTCTCATCTTGATCCACGTGCTTTTATTTGTGAGCAAGAAGTACAAAAGATTATTCACTTGCAAAAAATTGTTGTAAAGCATATAGCTCAAAAACACTTTTGTAACGTGGCAAAAAAAATTATAAGTGAAATTTCTGATTTTTCCTATTTTTCTATTTAATAATAATTTCTTAATTAAAAAATAAAAGAAAAAAACACCCCCATCCCCCGTAGTCGTCTTCTTCACCATCCCCCCTGTCATCACCCACCCACCCACAAATGACATTGATCTACCCCCACCTCCACCCCTACTCCACCCCTCCCTCCTCCATCAACTTTCCTTCGTCATCCTAAATCGTCATTGAAGACGAAATCAATGGCGGTCAGAATTTGTTTATAAAAAATGATTGTTTCCAATGCTAAAGTTTTCCACCTAAATCAAATTGTTGATACATTGTTAATGCTAACCTCGCCAACCACTCTTTTATATTAACAAGATTGTTTTCCATCATAGCCAGAACTTTCGCCGGAGAGTTCATGTATTAACAATTTGGAAAGTTTTTCACTGCTAAAGTTCATGTCTTCCATTATTTTTCTATTCTTTTATTAATTGAAAATTGTTAATTGTACTAATAAATTGTTAAGAATTAAAAAAAAATAGAGATGAAAAAAATGACTGGGGGCTGGGGGGTGATGGAGGGCTGAGGGTGGGGTGTAGTGAAGATGATGACGCGGGGGAGGGGGCTGTGAAGACGATGAATGGAGGGGGAGGGGAGGTTTGTTCTTTTCTTTTTCTTTTTTATTTTAAAATTTAAAAAATTATAATAATTAAAAATTTTATTAATAAAATAATTAAAGTATATGTTTTTTAATAGAAAAAGAAGTCAAATATTATTTTTTGTTCAACTCACGCTCCCAATGAGAGTATAACACTCTCTCTTTGCCAAGTCAGCATTTTGTGCCTGATAGGTATCAATTTAAGCAGTTGAGGTGCCTGATAGGTACAAGCCTTAATTTAGGGATCCAAGTGAATTTTCGGGACAAGTTTGAGGGGCTATCGATGGGTTTGGCCAATTACTTAAATCCCAACATTTCATATTTTTTACTATTTCTGAGATACAAGTTAAGCCTACATGTATCTAATGTATGTATCTACTGTGATACAAGTTAATAACATTAGATACATGTATCAACAGTATATATCTAATGTAATTAACTTGTATCATCAGAGGTCAAATGTTGGGATTTTAGGAGATTTTGAAAAATATTGAAATTTTTAGTAATTAATGATAAACATGTCGGTATATATGTAAGATTTATTAAAATCTAACTATTAATCTCCAACAAAATGAACGGGAAGTAGATGAGAATATACGCTAAAATTAAGAGAATGACGGTGACCCATTTTCTCCACTTCTTCAAACCTGGTCCATACTCGGTCCAACTTAAAGAAAAATTAATTTCTCTTTGTTCAGACTCAATTCAGATCTTTTTGTGATCGTAACAAAAATTGAGTTATTTTCATGTAGATTGGGTCGGGAGAGATTAAAAAAAAAAAATAGGCGAAGTAATTTTCTTAAAAGCTATGTGACATTTTTGAAATAAAAAAAAATAACTTTTAAATTTTCTTAACTCATTGTCTTATTGGCGAAAAGGATAAAAATATGCACATTTTGTTAGATAACAAGGGCGTGTATACACTACCTTTTAAACAAGAGGTATATTCGTTCAAAATCGTAACGTTGCGGGTTATGTTTGCCTTTTCCCAACTTATTAATAATAAGGAAAAAATACATAAAGTACCATACTTAATTATTAAATTACAAAAAATAACAATACTTTTATCAAATTACATTTTGTAGCATATGTATTTGATGTATTTGTATTTTTATAGCAACAGCTTGTAAAAATACAAAATACAACTTGCTATATTATAAAATTATGAGACTGTTGCTATAAAACTCATAATTAAGAAGATAAGTATGTTATTTCTGAATTTTGCCCTAATAATAAAGCATGGTATTACTTAAACATAATGAATATCTCATCTAAGCTCTAAATACATGGAAAGAAATGAAAACAAAATATCCAAACAAATAATAGAGTAAAATATTGAGCAAGCTAACAAGAAATCGTTAAAAATAATTCATTTAATGCAAAATGTCCTTGATTAGATAGAATTATAGTTTTTTTAAAGAAAATTATTAATCATTTAGCTTAAAATTTGATAATTAGGTTATGAATCAATTAAATTTGTTCGAATGGGAACACAAGCAGCGTAACTAATCCATATAATTTTTTGATCATTTCAATGAAACGGCGGCTAGGTAATTAGAATAGCGATGGGAATAATTAAAATTAATAATTGACAAACATATGGAGTTTTTACATGATTATATATCGATGTCATGTAAGATATGTGTCTATTTATTTAACTTTATGCAAATTTAAGTGTTACTTGTGCATATTAAAAATTGAAAAATATAGATGCAATGTGAGATCCAATTAAAGGGCATATTTATGCATTGTGCCTTTAATTTTTCTTTTATTTAATCGTAAAAATTATTACTACTATCCTTCTACTCCCTTCGTCTTGAACCGGGGGCCTATCGGAGACAATATTTCTACTTCTTCGGAGGAAGTGATATGAACTATGTACATTTTATCCTCTCCAGACCCCATTATGTTAGAATACACTAGGTTTGTTGTTGTATCTTTCTACTCCCTCCCTTTTTATATCAATGGCTGTTTTAGTTTCTAACACATCCTTTAAGAAATTACTCTTTCTTATAAAATAGTGTGTTTTTACAAACTTATTTTTAATAAATACTTCTAAAAAGACATAACTAACTTTTTAATAATTTTTTGGTTATTAAAATTCACTTTATTCAAAGAAGGATAATGTGAGTACATAGTAAAACTTCTTTGTATTTATTTTCAAATCCACCAGATAATTCAAGAAGACTAGCGGATATATGTTATAGGTAAAACTTTTAGTGAGAAATGTACCTGTTAATGGATCAACTTAACTTGATGGTGTAACAAAAATACAATGTCAATGCAATTAATTAAACCCATGCAGGTTCAATCAAACCTCTTTACTTAGGATTCAGCAGCACTAGTACATAAAATCAAATTTGTTTAAAACAATACAAATAGCAAAACATCTTTAGTTGGCTACATAGACCCAAAAAAAAGCCTGCTCAAGTGTATATAATACATGTGCCTTCTACATCAAGGGGTGAATAGATAATCCCAGCATGTACTGGAACTAAGACTGCTCATTTCTTGGCATAGGTGATAGCCATGGGATTTTGGGGGGTGATTTTGAAGCCTTGAAGGGCCTGCATGGCGACTGAAGACTGGACATCATCGTCAAATTCCACGAATGCAATACCTGGTTTCGCTTCAATCATTCGAACTTCCCTAAAGCCAGGATACTGTTTGAAGAGCACTTCAAGCATCATACTTGTTGTCTCGTGAGGCAGATTCTGTATAAAGAGAATATTGTTTGGTTCTGCAACATCTTGTGCACTTGGCTTTCCTTGTCGAGATGCAGCCTGTAAAAGTTGTTCAACAATATGCAATTAATGAAGATAATAGATGAACATATGCAGAAACTAATATTGAACAAAAAAGTAAACTGCAACACATAAGAAGTTGTTACAAAAGTCAAGTTGCTAGTCATTCGGAGCTATGGGTACAACTGTACAAGTATAACCGGGCTGTGAGCACATTACTTTGGCATAATTACAAAGGCAGTCAAACGGTATTTGAAGTTCCACATGGATAATCTTTTGCACAATTATGGACAGAGGAGAGGCAGGTTTTTGTACAACTATACCAAAGAAAAGAAGCAATATTTAGAAAAAATAAAGAAGTTGCAACAAACTTACAGCTGGACCGCCGTTACTGTCAGCTCTTGGGCCATTAGCTGCACCAGTTTGCGGAGTTTCTTCAGCGCGTTTCCTTTTCTCCACTACATATTAATATGTCAAGTTAGTCCAGATAACTAAACGTCAACAAAACAACTGACAAATGCATTTTAAAAGTCATCCATGCAATACAATTGTACAAATGCACGTGAGGTTCATCATAACTGCAACACTATCAGCCTTTGGAAACGGCGATGAGCATTGAGATATAATGGAATGCATGCATGTGGGTGATTACAATACTTGTAACAAGTTTTTTTCATCACTACTGCATGAATTTAGTTTTGAAGCCTTTCTCTACTATCATAAACATTATGCACCCAAAATGATGAGGAAATTGTAATCGGAAGTGGACAAGATCACATGCAATTTGACAGGTGCTACTCAAAGATTATGCATCTAGTACTATACTGTTAAGATCTTTCAGTTGAAATATAAAATATTCTGTTTAGCTTAATTGCAATAAAAAGAATTTAGCAAGGCAAATCTCAAAGGTAAATAGAAATTATATTAGTAGTTGATGTTTGTTTAGCTTGTTTGAATGCTCTTAGCTTCAGCAAACAGTGCTCTTCTTGGACTATAAGATTCAACTTTTAACATTTCCAGAGATGAGTTTCCGTAACATGCACTTCGGGACAAATGAGAAGCTTAAGAGAAGAGGAGCAGGCGAATAATGTACAACAGAATGAACTTACCTTTTTCATCTTGTTTCTTTTTCTTGTCATAGGTCCCCTCTGCCTTAGCAATACAATCTGACTTTGATTTAGCATATTGTATACGCTGCATTATATCAAAAGATTTAGTCAGTGACATCCTTCTAGAGCTCATATAAAATGTTCAACAACGAGCCAATTTTTCTTTTCTTTTTTTTGGACAGCAAGCCAATGCAAGCATATCATACAAACATTTAGAACTAGAGAAAACTAAAACTACAAAAAGGCCCATCTTTAGAAAGATAGAAGTCCATAGTGTCTACTGTGCACTCGTATAGGTTATTCAGATGCAACTCTAGAGGACACACTCTTGTGTCCGACATGCGCAAAGCACAGAGATAGTTAGGATATGCTCCAAAAAATGAATATTAAAACCAAGCAACAGGATGAGACAGCTTTCTAGATACAATTGTTCCAAAGGGATGCATATTTTGCGACTTCTACAAAACTGAGTAGATTTCGTCACAATCAAGCACATGGTGATAAGGATTTAGACAAAAATGAGTACCAGGAACAGAGCTTTACTCTGTATAATTATTTCACCAACCTCCATCTAACCCCTCCCATCTAACAATTGTTGAGAGAATTCAGGTCATATCGAATTAATCTGATATTCTGTTCACCCTATTACAGAGTTCCAAAGTCCTTTTTTGCTTGCAAAGGTTAAGCAGATTGTTGTGGCGCATAGTCCATATTTTCATTAGCTATCCGTATAGAGCTTATAGATGTCCGGACTCCAGAGCAGATCAAATTTTCACATTCTAACTGGTACAGAAAGCCCTCTTACACAAAACACAAACATACATGTATCTGATCTTATAATGGTGTCATTTTATTTATTACCGAGAAATCCCCAAGGTCCACACGATTCGATACTCTGAGGGATAACGGGCCAGCCCCTCTCCTCTTCTCCATTTAAATACCAGGTTTTTGCCTCAACAAGAATTCGAACCTGTGCTTACGCATAACCTACATACAATGTGCTTCCTTTTACCACTATACTGAACCCTCGGGGAAAATGGTGTCATTTTAGTTTGTGTTTGTCTCCGTGCTCCTTAATAAGAATAATAATTCATGGTTTGATCTTAAGGTCATAGTCTATCAATTTTTAGGCAGGCAGCTATACTTTAAATTTATGCCACCACTATCATAAGCAGGAAAATATATAAACTAAGAGATCAATCAAAAAATTATTTACGCAGACAAGGGATGGATAGCCTAGTGAGAAGGGCCTCCACTTCCAACCATGCGATCAGGAGTAAGAGACACCATTGAAGCAAAGTGAGAAAAGCCACTATTTGGCTCCTGAGGAATGTAGTCAGCGTGAGGATTATCATGTTACGTGAAAAAGATTGTTTTGACAAATACTGCATTATTGGTTTTAGTAACATAGCTCCCACATCCAAACTTGGTATACTTTTTAATGAAGTGCATGCATTTAGCGAAAAATTGAATTGCTTATCTCTAAGCATAGAGAACTACTGTACAGTAAGCAGTGTAGGATATCACATAAACATAACAAGTTGATAAAGGATCACAAATACATTAGCATATGCCACTCAAGGAGACAAATCATTCCGGATCATCACATACTTCAGGAGATAGCTAGAGAAAATTAGCAAATACTGAAGGACGACATTTTTGAACAGTTAAGCTGCAGCAGCATGTTAGTACTGAAAAAATGCACAAGCGAAAACAGATTGCAATCCCAACTGTCATTATGCTCACCATTGGTTTGTCGTAAAATGGGAAGTTTTGCATTTGCCTCACAGCATGACTGGCAGCTGTAACTTCACTAAACACAACCCATGCTTGTCCCCTAAGTTTGGGAGTCTTCAGAGCTACTATGTCTACAATCCTCCCATACTGCGAGAACAAACAATAAAGAGACCTCTTTAGCTCTGCAAAACCAGAAGAAACCATTAGCATAAAGCAGGCCATACACCAAGCCTCCTGCAAATAGCTGTGTTTGAAAAAACCATTAAACACATAACGAGTTAATAACTATATACCGGATAAATTTCTCATATGAAAAAGACAAGCCAAAGGATGTTTGGCATTTTCAGAAATTATAAAAGAGAAACGGCTCAAAATGACATCATTACCAGTACACATAACAAACTCGACACATACCATAAACAAACAGAAAAAGGCATTTGAAAGAACCAATGAGCAATCGAAAATAGACAACCCAAGAATTGGGTGCTGTTGCAAACTCTGTTGTAATTAGAAAACCATTTCTCAAAGCAGTGTTACATAAAAGTTCTAAGTTCTATTACTTGATATAACAAGTAAGGAGTCGTTTGGTGTGAGGTATAAAGGATAAGTAGTCCAGGGACAAAATAAAGGATTATTTTATCCCATGTTTGGTTGGAGGTATTAGTTAATACCGGGATAACTTATCCCACCATTTACATCATAGTGACGGGATAAGTTATCCCATATGCATGGTGGGATAAGTTATTACCCGGGATAACTAATCCCGGAATTAATTATCACGGGATAACTATTTCCCAACCAAACGATAACAGAGTAAATCTTGAAGCTTTCTCCTTGATAAGTACATCTTCTTTCGTCCAAGTTTAACCCTCAATGCAAAGAATATAATATAGAAATTGAGGCGAAAATGTACAATAATAAGAAGGAAATGATCACCAGATAGCTTGATGAACACCAAAGAGTATTTTTCCCTGTCCAATCCCCAAATTAGTTGGTGTCTGCTAATGAATCTGTTCAACTCTATTCGGGAACATTCTATTCCAATATTGCACAAAGTTTGTCTCTAAAAGCAAATTGGGGTTCTAAAAAAACTCGCATTAATCCACAACACTAACATACAGGTTCAATTAACACCAACACACGAGGGAACTCACCCCAAAAAGGGGCTGTATTCTTTTGACCGAGTCGATGAATGGGACTGGGAAAACCACCACTGGACCTTGCCTTTGCTCAAAGTCCAGCTTCACTCAACTAATCGGAGCGACAAAAGCAAAAATCCCTTCTTTTCAATAATCCTCTCAGGTACATGGCTTACATAATTGACCCAACATTCTTGGAAACAATCTTTGCTAACAAGTCACTTGAAACTCTACGCGAGTAAAATACATATTCTAGATTACCCTTCTATTATGAATTCATTAAGTCTTCCTCTCATACGTATCCCTACACCCAACATATAAGTATGAACATAACTCCACCAGGAGCAGAGCAATGTAGTAGGCCAAGAGGATTGGAAAATTGCATCGTTTGTACAGGGTTAAAATTATTATTTTTACGTATATGTAGTAGATGTTGAACCCCTTTTGACTTTTTCGTGTGTTTACTTCTTCATATTTTGAACCACTTAGTGAAAATCCTAACTCTGCCACTAAACAACAACAACCACATATGCATTAAGTCCCAGGAAATGGTATCTAGGGAGGGTTTATACACATGGAGACAGAGGGACTGTTTCAGAAAGACCCTCAGCTCGAGTGAACCAAATCAAAGTAGTAATTAAAAGAAAAAAACATTAACAGGAGATCTATGACAACTAATGGCAAAACAGTGGAGAGCATATATGCAAGGACCATAACATCAACAACAAGATGCTTTCACCTAAACATAGTAAACAACAGGTGGTGACAGAAACCAAAAGCCAAAAACTACACGAATAGGCTAATAATACTACGACAAACACAGTGCTCTACACTACCGTCAAGCCAAATAAATGAATAGGCTAGTATTGAGACAATGGAGTTATATGGTACTTAGGGACGGAGCTACGACCCCCCTTCAACGGAAAGCTATCCTATTTATATATAGTTAAAATTATTTTTCACATATATATAATAGATGTTGAACCACCTTTGATTAGTTTGTATGTTTACTTCTGACCCCGTAATGAAAATTCTGGTTCTGCAACTAATGGTAATTTGCTGACATTTTACAACTACCCAACAATGAATAAGTGTACGAATAGCTTTCAAACAGCTGAAATTTTGCAGCCTTAACAATTCTTGATTTGATTTTATGCTAAAACCCTAGCTTAAATCTTGAAACCCTAGCAAGGTTAAAAAAAGTTACCTTCTTTCTTGACCTTTTCGTTTAAGTTCTTAATGTAAATAGTTTGATTTGGTGGTATGTCCCCTGTAAGCATTATTACTGAGTAGAGTAGTAGCTTTTCTCTGTGTATATCACTTGCTCTTCTTTGTGATTTTTGTGAATGTGCGCCAGAAAATTCGAAGAGAAAGGTGAATACAAAGTGGGTTATGGGTTTATCGGTTTGGAACGAATGGTGGGCTTAAATTTACAACCGGCCCATAGAGATAGATGTGGGCTTAATCAAAGTTTTTGCATGAATTGTCTTGTTTGGGGATGGTCTTTAATTTTTGTCGTTGTTCTCATTTCTGTCCTGAGCCGAGGATCTATCAGAAATAGACTCTTTACTTCATCCGAAGTTAACCTTACAAGACCTCCACTTCATGGAAATACACTGAATATGTTATTGTTATTGTTCTCATTTAATAATAAATTATGGGTCAAAGTATCCTTAATTATGACCTAATATCACTAGATAAAGAATTTTCGCCTTGTCTAGTCTATCATAAGCTTAGAGAATTTCTGCATGGAGTGCCTTTTAAGACATAACTTTGCGGTTCTGAAATTGAACTTCTGTCTCTATCAGTATAAATACTACAGACATAATTTTACAGGCTTTGAAACTAAACTTCTCTATCGGTATGATGTTTTGTTTAAGTTTGTGTGTTTTGGTTGTGCATATAATGGTCTAGAACTAGTGATAAGTTTAAATTGTAGATCGACCTATAGAAAGATTGATTCATGTGGTTGATAAGTGCTTCAATCAGTGTGATTTAACCTGTTTCCGAATTACATACTATTATTTTAGATCTCACTTATTTAATATATTAAAAAAATTATATGCACAATTTATGTATGCAACGTAAATTTCGTCAAATAATAAACATAATATGATAAAATAATTTATAAAAAATATGAATTGCATCCATATAAATGGGTTTTCTTGCAACTCTTTGAATTCACTCCCCTGTTAGTTCGTGAACTAAATTCATTTGCAAAGATTAATCAAACAATATCAGCCACTAAGCTAATAGCCACCTAATTTTAAAAGTGACCTAAAAGGCTACACAGTGCAAATGATCGTAGTATCAGCCTGCTTATTGGGCTTATTACCCACACTTTTCTGTTTGGACAAAAATGCCCTCAAATACTTTTTTCAAATTTCCCAATCTCATCAAATGCAATATCACTCGCCGGCTAAAACCCTTTAAGCTCAGAAATGCTCCGGTCAATACTCCGAACCACAGCTACGGCGGCGAAATCCCACCGTACCACCTCTGTTGACCTCCGTATTCCGGCAGTAGCAGTCACAGCATCTTCTAGAACCTTCGCAGCGGGCCAACACCGGAAAAAACTCAATATCCGACCCGATATCAAACCCGACAATGCTCCTTCAGGAGCCAAAGCTGCTGAAACACTCAATAAGGAGCTTCGTGCACGCGCTCTTAAAGAAGATGAGAAGGATAAATCATTCGATGTTGGTCCAAATGGTCGTCCATTATTCACTTCCGCAACTTCTATTTCTGAGCTTACGAAAAAAGATACGTGTACTTACATGAAATTCAGGTACATTTTTATCTGTTAAGACATTATTAGACCAGCACCATTGCCTTTAGCTTGAAGCTTTAAACTATATGTTACAGAAGTGTTTTTGAGCTATATGCTTTACAGCTTGTTTGGATGGTTGTTCATATTGTATGGTGTTCGTTGGTTTAAATACAATGTTTGTTCTGATTGTTACTTAAATATTTATTATATTGTATAGTTAAATCCTATCGTTAGGTACAGACGGGAAGTCTCATTTGTGTAAAGATCGATTTGGTGAGATCGCGTTGTTACCTTCTTCTTCTTCTTTTTGTTTTCCTCATTTTGTCTTTACTTATTATTTAGTAATTCTACCTTTTTATAGCAGCTCTACCGTGTATCCTACTTTTTCCGTAGGTTTATTCTTCAAATTATTGATGTGTGAAATTATGTAACGAACAAAAACAATACATTCTATTCAAATGTATTCATTAAAACAATACTGTACGATATAATTCAATACAATACAATACGATATATTACGAAACAATATGTAACAACCATCCAAACAGAGTGTTAGTGTGTATGTATACTCACTGTATCGGCTCAAACTATAAATCGGAGTGAAAACTGTGCTTATACTAAACCTGTACAAATTGTAACAAAGCTTTAGTGGGTGCAGTGGTAGGTCTTACATGTGAAATTAAATTTTTGGATTCACTTTGTTTCTGAGCTGTTTTGTATCTGTACTCATGAAATGGTTATTGTAGGAGGGAAGAGCTGGAGAGCGTTTTGCCGGAGGGATTACCAACAGGGATGCTTAAGGAATTCAATGACTCTATGAGAGATGCATTGCTAATACGCCAGAGTTTTCTGGATCTTCGAGATAATTTTAGAAGGGTTGTTGATCCTACTTTGCAATCTAATGCTAAAGGTGTGTTCTTTGTCTTTTTGGTGATGCATATGTTTAAGGGTCTATTATCTGGCTTACCATCTATCATGAATTATAATTGAGAAGAGCTGTATTGGTCAGGAGTACTAATGTGAAATGTGGTTTAGTCGAATATTAACTTCTACTTTCATAGAACATTTAGTTTAGTATTGAATGCTTATTATCGAATAATTGACCAGATGGTTACATATGATTCATGTAGCTGGCCCCAACTTTTTGGCATCGAGGCATAATTGATTGACTAATGTGAATTTAGTTCTTCAAGTTTGCCGATTTATTATCAGCAATAAGTTTCAACCTAAGGTTAGATTGAAGTAGTTTGGTGGAACAGACTGAAGAGAGTAAAATTAGAGGTATCAGCTTTAACTGATAAGGATGCGTTCAGCAATGGACTCAAGAAATTAGAATCAGATGGTTGAAAAGGTGGTTTTATAGGATTGGAAAATTCACTTTAAAAACTTTTAAACATTTTGTATTAGTGTGGAAGATTGTTTAATGACTTGATCTACCAAGAACCATTTTTTATAACCGAGTAATTCTCGAATGTCAGTAGCTAACAGTTCAAACTTGGTGGATAATGGACCTGCCGCTCTACCCTCTCCACTTGATCTACCATGCTTTTGTCAGCAGTAGAGTTCGAACCCGTGACGTGCCCTTAACCCAAAATAGCGTGTTACTGATCTACAAAGAACCTGTCTTTTCATATTTTTCAATTTCTTAAAGTATGAGTGGAAGAGTCAAATGTCCTCAAATTTGGAACAAAGTACACAACAAGTAGGAATTTACAGCACATTTAACTTATTCTTTCTCTCCTCCTAATATCTGCATCAGTCTACAACTAAAACTGCCATTATGGCCCTTCTTTTGCTGCTTTCAGTGCTTGCAGAAGCGTTAAAACTTGATTTGTCATCTCAGAGCTAGAGCTGAGTCTCTTCCATGGATCATTTGCAAAATAGAACCGCTCTTACAATTACTAGATTTTACTGTTGTCCTAATAGAACTATGCATGTTAGCTTCACCTTTTTTTGATGATGGTGGTCTTTGGGTTAGCTTGCGCGCACCTCGGCTAATTCCATTGGGTACCCACTGCCCCAACCAGCTAGCAGGCACCGCGTAACTCTGCCCACCAAGGTTTGGGCATATCAGAATAAATTACATAGTGTTTTCTTGTCTTATGTGTTATTAAACCTTAGACCTCATGATTTTCTTCTTTTATCATTTCTCTAGTCTTTTTGTAGTGCCCGGAACATATTTTTCATTCCCTCTGATGAAATCCTCCCTAAGGATGTCAAAAGTATGCAGAGGCCTAGTTTTTGAAAGTAGTTTTTATATCTCAACTTATAGTGGTGTAAATATGTAAAGAAGATTTCTTAATTTATCTTAAGAAAGAAAAATTAAATTGTACCCTGCTATGTGTTCCTCTTCATTTTGAATTTTGAAGAAGCCTGTTGTTTATGAACTGATTTTACTGTAATTCATGATTAGGAGAAATGATTAAAGATGTTCCTCAACATTGCAGGTCTCAAAACTCGAAAGCAAGTTGTATTAGATGGGGCTGTAAGTTGTGGAAAGAGTATTGCCCTTGCAATGCTTGTTAATTGGGCGCGTGATGAGGGTTGGCTAGTTCTTTATGTTCCTAAAGGCCGAGAATGGACTCATGGAGGCTTTTTCTATAAAAATCCTAAAACAGGATTGTGGGATACTCCTGTGCAAGCAGCAAATGCTCTCCAGGCAAGAAAGCTGTATTTATTTTTTTAATATATGAGACATAGTCTGACTATATGAATTTCATGTGGTAATTGATATTGTTTCGATACTTCGGTAACTTAATGAACCCAACTTGTCTTCACTCATTGTTTCAAATACTATATTATTTAATATAGAAATAGTTTTAGCCCACAAGTAGGTGAGGAAAAGATCTGCTAGTAGGGATATTTATAGAGAGAGAGAGAGAGAGAGAGAGAGAGATGACGGGGTTGGTAATGGTGACAAGGGGTGGTGGGTGTGGGAAGAGCAGCTCAAAGGCAGCTGCTTCTACTGATGAAATGGAGAATGAATAGCAGTTGTCTTTGGTGGATTTCATATTAGCTGCTTTAAGGAAATCAATGGTGTCTTGCCGTGTAGATCGACAAGAAGATGTGATTACTGCTGTTCAACAAATGGAAATAGGGTGGCCCACCAATGTCCAACATCTCACTCATGTCACTTTCGATCGCTTTCATGGCTTTCTGGGTCTTCCTGTTGAGTTTCAAGTTGAAATCCCATGTAGAGTACCCAGTGCCAGTATCAGTGTGTTTGGTGTATCTGCAGAGTCAATGCAGTGTTCTTATGATACGAGGGGCAACAATGTCCCAACTATTCTCTTGTTAATGTAAGAACATTTATACTCACAAGATGGTCTTTAGGCTGAAGGAATTTTTCTAATAAACCCAGAGAATAGCCAGGAGGAACATGTAAGGGACCAGCTAAATAGAGGCATTGTGCCTGAAGACATTGATGTTGGTCTCATCAAAGCCTGGTTCTGAGAACTGCCATCAGGTGTGCTTGATGGGCTTTCACCAGAACAGGTTTTGCAATGCAACACGGAGGCGGAATTCGTTGAGCTTGTGAAGCATTGCTCAACTGGGCAATTGATCTGATGGCTGATGTTGTTGAACAAGAGGAATCCAACAAAATGAATGCCAGAAATATAGCAATGGTTTTTGCCCCAAACATGACCCAGATGTCTGATCCATTGACAGCTCTCACGCACGCTGTTCAAGTGATGAACTTGCTGAAGACCCTGATCATGAAAACACTACCGAGAGCGTGAAGAAGCAGAAGATGGAGAATACTCACCAATGTCATCTCGTTCTTCCGGCAGATAAACTGATGTGGAATTCGACTCGCAACTAGAGATGGACACTAGCTGTGAATCCGCAGGACCAGCATCAGATGACGATGATGCTGATGAGCAACATCGCTACAGCTACAGCAGTGAAGAGAGAGATGAAGTTGAGTCATTGAGCGAGATAGAAGAAAGCTTCTTGCGACAATTGGACGAGAATGAGCATGCAAAGAATGACTTCAGGAAACAGTTAGAAGGAATTTTGTGCAGAGAACATGTTATTTCCACGACTGCATCTACCGATAATGGAGATTCTTCTGTTTTGTTTTCTGAGAGTAAAATCGAGACTTCTGGATTGAGCACTAGCGATGGTGAAGACTCAAGAGACACTTCTGTTACTCTGGGAGATAAAGTGGAGTCAAAGAGATCAACTGGAGCATGTGGAAGCATGGAGGATGTCCATATGGTAGACGTAAACATGGTCGAATCTGCTGCTGTTCCTGTGCAGTAATGTCATTTCAATGAATGCCATTGAATCTTGCATTTTAGGGGTCCAGGATTTGTCTGTTGGTAGGGATCTGATGATTGTTTATGTAAAGTGTTTGTAGGCTCTGGGATAGACACAAAATGGTTTGTTTGTGATTGACTTGTGAATCACTGTGTTCAGCATTGGCTGAACTTGTGCTTGTTGATTCCTTCAAAAAAAAAGACCTGCTAGTAGGATATACTTGGACATTGTAAACTTGGCACTGCTATATGTACACAGTGGAACTTCATATGCTGCTTTAGAAAAAGAATGGAGCTGTTCTTCAGTGTCATGTAGCAAATATGGATCACTATTTCTGCATATTTTTCCTTTTACTCCACTATTACTCTATCTCCTGCATGTAGTGCTTAACTATGTTTGTGTTAAGAATATCTTTCATTTTAATTATATTCCATAAACATGAAAGTTAACCTTTTTTTCGAGGTATGTACATGTGCAAGTCTAACGTAACTTTTATATTCAAACAAAATAAGTATGGATACCAAACTCCTCATATTATGTATTTATCTTGTTCCTTTTTATATAGTATCTTGTGCTAGTTGTTTCTGGAGAAAGAGTAACATCCTTTATTGTTTGAATTTGCATACAAGTCTAAGAGTTCAACTTTGGGATATTTAATTCCTCTCTCTTAATTCAGGATTTCTTGAAGTATAATAAGGATCACCTCCAGAAGTTCCCCTGCAAAAATTTTGAACCTATTCCACTGGGAGAGGGAGCTGGTGTTGGATGGATGAAGGGTGCTGATGTGGTACAAATACCAGAAGATTATACTTTGTTTGACCTGGTTCAGGTCGGCCTTAATTCCACTCACGCTGCTGTTGGTGTGCTAGTTCGTCTGAGGGAAGAATTATCCCTTGTGAAGGACATGCCTGTTCTTATTGCAGTTGATCAAGTGAGAAAAATACTCTTCACTGTGATTTTACCTCTTGTTTCTGTCCCTTGAATCATTCCTGGGATAGGGTTAATTTCCTTTTTTTTTAGTGATGTTGATTACACATTCCCTTTTCCTGATTTTTCTTTTGGTCATGGACAGTACAACAGTTGGTTCACATTTAGCGAGTATCAGGAGCCAGTGACTGTTCGTTCTTGCCGACCTATTCATGCTAGAGAACTTGCAACTGTAAGTTGTTCTTTAAGTGTTCGAGATTGTTGCTTCTTTAATTATTCACACAGTTCTCCTGCCTTTGTTTCCTTGGTGATGAGTTTATTTGATTTTAGACAAGAAGATATTGTGTTTAATATAAATATGTTAGCCTGCTAAATTGGATCTAGGAGGATATCCTTGGTTCAAGTTTATACCGTGCATGCATTACCTTTCTGATTCCACATTTTTGGAGCAGTTTGGTTAGGAACACCGAGAATATAAATACTGAATGTTACGAAGAAATTTTGGCAGGTAAATCTGGGAAACTTTGAGGATTCATCATGAATTGGAAAGTTTCTATGCTGGCTACTTGGCCTACATCATACTGTAACAATAAAAATGTAGTACTCACACGAAATGGCAACCAAATATTTTCGTGACTTACTGCCTGTAGTGCCATCCTTATTGCTGAAACATATAGAAAATGGGGGTGTTTAATGTGATTATCTGTTCTTATTCTGAATTATTAGGATATATTTCTAGTATAGAGAATGTTTTGAAACGAGATGGATGACTGAGCAAGGAAAAAAAATTAATGTGAAAAGTCCCCTTTAGGTCTCATGTTATTGACTCGGAAGGAGTGAAGCAAACAGCTCTCTAGATTCATGAGGGGTCTATTTCGCTGACAGGGTCTCGGAACTTGTACATTTTGCTGCAAAGAGGTCGCACCACAATGCATAGATGGCTGAGGTTGATTTTTTGGAGCTCGGAGCCTTTGTTAGCCTGGCATAGTGACATATAACATCAATTTTTTGGTGGGGCATACTGGCAAATTAGCTTTCTTTCTTATGCTGGTGCCATAAATGCTAGCATGTAATATTATGGAATGCGTTACATATAACACTTTTTCCCTTAACTGCAAGAGATTTAATCGTCAATAAACAACTAGGGATGCATCGGATTTTTCTTTGGCATGGCTGTGAATAATCTTGATGAATTGTTACATTTTGTTAAAAATTATCTTCATTATGTAGCTTGCCTGTTTAAATGTGATCACTGATATAGTCCCATCATATGCAGGTGAATGCATTTAGGTCCATGATTCATGACAATATGATGGTGGGTGCTTTCTCACATTCAACTGCTGTAGGGAAGCTACGTCAAGACTTACCAGATGTTCCTGCAGATGCTCGCGTCAATTTCCCACGATATAGTCTAGATGAAGCTGCGTCTGTTTGTCATTACTACCTTAGGTATGCTCATACCTCGTAAAACCTAAGAAAGAGTGAACACTGAGGATTACTTTATTATAAGAAAAAAGAATGAATACGAGGATCAGTTGTCACCATTCACTCACCGCATAAATACTGAAGAAAATAGAACTTAAAGATCAGGGAAAAGGAAAAAGAACATTTGAGTTATTAAAAAAGGAAACGGAAGTGAACAACTGAATTATCCCCAAAAAGAAAATGGAAAAGGAATGAACAATTGATTCATCAAAAGGGAAACGTAAACAAATAAGCAAGGGAAGAACTGTTGAGTGCCAAGAGAAGGAACATAAGGTTAGGTATTTGAATTTAGAACTTAGTTGAAGGTGCTGCTTCATAAAGCTGTCTTATGTTATGTGACCATAGGTGTTAGTTCTAACTGACCTTGTCGATTCTCTCGTTTTGGCAGACAACGACTCATTCAGCGAGAGGCATTTACAGAAGAAAACTGGAAGAAAATCTATTATCTGTCAAATGGAAATGGCACTGAAATAAGATGGCTGGTTCCTTTCATGCGATGAACCACAAAGAATCAAAAAGTCAACAGATTGACATTGAAATTTTAAATGAAAAATTATTGCATCTGTCTGTGCTCTGTGAATCTGGTCATCTTCAGCAAATAATCTGGCTGCTTTCTTGACCAACTGTCTAGTGAAAACAGTGAGGTTTACTTCTTGAAATTTTGCTCTGTAATCTAAGGCTAGTTCAGGCATATATTGCCTGTGTTTGTATGTTGTGATATCCAGAACATTGTCACAGATTCATATATACATCATTACACTAGGCCATTGTTCTTTTGCTTCCAAGGAATTTCATTTGTACCAAGTGATTATATTTTCTTTTGCTTGTTTTTCTGACCTGGCATATGTATTCATCAACATATTAAACCTTCTGAATTTTACGATTTATCCTTAATGAGGCGGACGCGTTTATATTTACTCCGCTAAGATATACAGTTCTTTGATCATGGTTCGCACAATAATGTTGTTAAAATCCGAGCAAATTGTTTGCTCATCTTATGAAATATTATGTAGGAAAGATACAATTGAAACATTGTCATATGAAATTTTCAACATTGAAATAAAAAAGAAACGACGACACATTGAATTGACCATAAAGTGATGACAATTTTGATCCTTTATCATATCCAAAATTTTCGTTTGTCAAAAAAGATTGCAACCAAAGCCACGACCAGACTTAGCTCAGCAAAACCGGGGAATATGGTTACTCGAAATCTGTTCCTCGGAATGAAATGCTTCCTAAATCCAAGCGTGTACATAAGACTAGTCTGCAAAGTACAATAAATCAGATTGAAACTCAGCATATGACAAACATGAAATAACAACATACAAAACAGAGAAGCAAGCTTTTACACAGAGTAAAGGGCTCATTGAAGAATTTAGCTGTTTTATCATAGTACTATATTTCTGTAAGCTCAACCTTGGTTGTTTCTATGACGATCTAGGATATGAAGTATGATTCATGATGTAAATACATTTGAGCTTTTCCCTGATAAATTCGGGATAAGATAGATGTATATGTAGGACAAATGAACGACCTCCAAGGGTCCGAGCACCTTTCAATAGGAGGGGAAGTCTTTCTGCGGATGCCTTTCTTTCTACTACAAACATATTCTTCCTAACCAGAGAAAACACACACTGAAATAACTATATGCCGCGTGAAAGATTCCTAATGGAGCTCATGTTGGTTGCAGCAGAAGTGATGTAAATCAATTCATCTCCAGCTCATTTAAGGCAGAGAATCATAATGATTTTCCACCCATAAACTTGAGTTTTCACTTGCTCTTTTCTTTTTCGTGTGTGTATTATGGTGTCCGGATCAACTTGTGAGCACCTCGACTTTTCCACGGATAACCTACTACCTTCTACCAGCACACGTAATTCTACCTCAATTATTTAACTAGCTTATAGTATAATAATACCTCAGCTACTATGGAATTGCCTTTGTAGATGGTGCAGGATCTCTTGAAGGCGGAACCTTTCATCTTAAGATCAGCCTCTGCGCCTTCACCATGTCCATCACCAAGGAATATGTCAAACTCTAGTTTGGTAAATGTATTTTGCGTCCTATTTACACTGAACATCAACTTCTTCTCTTCATTATCACTTACCATAAAGCCTTGCCATGGTCCTTTCTACAAGACAGGAAAGAAACATCATCACACTACATCTTAAGCTTCAAAGTACTACGAGAAAAATGATTAAGAATATAGACAAGCATACAAACCCTTTTCCTTGATCATTTTAAGAGAGGATGTCGATGCATTAAGATTATTCTACAACAAAAACATCCTTTCTACATTGTTATCACAGGAAAAAAAGCAAGTGACTACATAACCCTCCTAGGTTTATTTAATTAACTGCATTACTTCGAGACTGGAAGTCCAACTTGCACCGCTTTCCTTCCCTTTAATCTGTCTTACAATCTGATTGCATATGATTTTCAACAAGGAATACTGATGCAAACCATTCGGAAAATACAATTATATCTCGAATGACCTCTTCAAACATCTCTACTAGTAGGTGCCTACAGAAGATTGGACACCTCTGAATTGTTAGTCAAGCACAACATACAGGGGTGAATTTTTCAGTCAAGTGATCAACTAAAAATTCACAATGGTCAAACAACTTAATATCAACAGCTAAAGATTGCTAGTGGTTTCTTAAAGGAAAAACCCATCCGTATGGAACTTGACCACCTTGGAATGGACAACTCAATGCAGCCTCCAGACGTTGGTTCAATGATAAAGACGCAACACTAGAAGTGTGGTTAGGCACATGTCATATGTTCGAACTATTTCATTAACTAAAGGTATTTAAGTGATGGCAGTGTAGAGGGGCAGACTCATACTCCCCCTAGTTCCGAACTTATGAGGACAATTGGGGTTGGGCTAGCTAACCCTCACAGAATTTTTCGGTTATCGGAAAAATAATGTTATCTTTTATGTATTCGGGTACAAGAATTTGTAAATAAGAAACACAAACTTCAACACTAGTTCAAGTCCAAGACAAGAACACTTATGAAGTTCTGTAACACCTTCAACACTAGACTACGAATAATCTATCTAAGAAGTGTGTTAAGATTCAGAAAAGAGATGAAACAGAATTTAAGGCCAAGTCCTCCGAATTCACGGAGTGTCCTTAAGGAATAATTCCCCTCACTGTACCCAAGGTTTTGGAATCTTCCTCCCAGGATAAAATGGCCTTCAATCCGAACAATAGCGGTACCTCAAATTGTTGGATTCAGCGAACTCACTCAACGGTTTGATAGATCACACAGAAAGTTTTTCAAGACAAGAAGAGAGTTTTTATTTCAGAAAAGCCGTAGCTAAACCTGAGGATGAAAGCAGGTTTATATAGCCAACATGTGTCTCTTCTGAAAAGTGGCAATGGTTCACTTAAAAGGTGTGACCTTTCTGGAAAAGCCATGTCTGTTCGTCCAAAGAATGTGTCTTTTCCGAACAGACATACCATTTCATGAATCAGTGTGTCATTTCGTTGAAGGGCTGCATCCCTTCGTTTCAGCACTGCACTGTTTCGAAACACTGTTTCGGAATCTGCATGCATGCATATAAATGGAGTATCAAAACACAGAAAAAAGTTGCGTTTTTCCCTTTGGTATTTTCGAACTGAATTTCTAAATTACTGTCAAATAAACTGTCCAAAATGATAGATCTCATCGATCCCGAATCCGAAGCCGAGCCGAGCAAGCGACAACGACGGCGCGAGGCATCTCTTATTTCTTGCCTCACTTACCATATGGAGTAAGTGTTCCTTATTTTAAACACTCACAAGTTCTCTTCTTCCACCAATGTGGGAGAAAGAGTGAACTTTTCAATTTGGGAGTACCTTTCTAAATTAGTGTCTCCCTTCTCTCCACCATTTTTCCTCCATTTTTCATTCACACTTTTTCATATACTTTGAACCCAACAAATAATATAATAGCTGATCTTTGAGATAGTTTTTGGTTTTAATAAAGACCCAGTTTAATGAGAATGTGTAGATTTTTAAATGTGATAATGGTTCAAAGTTTCTTAATTCAAATTGTTTTGAATTGTTTCTTTCATGTGGTATTATACATCAAATCTCTTGTGTTCGCACACCCCAACAAAATGGGGTGGTAGAGAGAAAACACATACATATACTTGAAGTTGCCTGAGCCATCAGGCTTCATGTATGTTTACCACTCAGATTTTGGAGTGAATGTGTATTTTCTGTTGTGTATATAATGAACAAAATTCCATTATCTCTGCTATCTGGAAAATCTTCATTTGAAATGGTGTATGGTAGGTTCTCATCCTTGCAACATTTAAGAATCATTGGCTGCCTATGTTTTGCTAAGTCTATTTATTTATAAAGGAGACAAGTTTTCTGCTAGATCAATTACAGCAGTCCCGATAGGGTATTCTTCCATGCAAAGGACTATAGATTGTACAACTTGCTCATTAATAGTTTCTTTTTAAGTAGAGACATTCACTTCAAAGAATCATATTTCCCTTTCCAGGCACTCGAGGAGAAGAAGTTCTATTTATTTCCTAATGTTTTATCACCTATTGATCCTGATCCTATTAGTCTCACCCAACCTTACTCCTCCATTCCACCATACTCCACACTCGGATGATCACTCTTCTAATAATCATACTGTTGACATATCTACTGTTTCAGTGCCTCCTGCAGCTCCAACTGATTCAGTCATTATACCAGTTGTTCCCCAAAACCTCATCCACTGAGGCATGTCCTACGGAGCAAAGAAAATCCAGTAGACAAAGAACTACTCCCACCTGGTTGCAAGATTATGTTTGCCAATCTTGATCACTAAGTTGAAAAATAAAGAAAACAGTGGCTCATCCAAACAAACACAAACAGGAAATCTATCACGCTATGGCATACGCCAAGTAAATCTACTTTCTCATCACTTGATTAGCTTCTAATAGGGAAGCACCTTCAACATTAAAAACTCTCAAACTTCCATTTGCACATATAAAGGAGCTTCCTTTAAGTAATTATTCAGATAGCTAAACATTGTCCCAACTCTCAACTATGCTAAAAAAAAAAAAGGCAGCCCGCAGGGTATGGAGAACGGCCCACCACTAAAGTGTAGCTTCTAATAGGGAAGCACCTTCAACATTAAAAATTCTCAACTTCCATTTGCACTTATAAAGGAGCTTCCTTTAAGTAATTATGCAGATAGCTAAACATTGTCCCAACTCTCAACTATGCTAAAAAAAGGCAACCCGGTGCTCTAATGCGCAGGATCCGGGGAAGGGTCCCACCACTAAGGTGTATTGTACGCAGCCTTACCACCTTGCATTTCTGCCGGAGGCCGTTTCCAAGGCTTGAACCAGTGATATCCTGGTCACATGACAATTACTCCAACTCTCAACTACGCTAACGCGTGTATAATCAATCAGATGCATCAAGAATCAGTTTGTGAAAATTAAACTTCAGATTTTCCAAGTTTTGTGCAAAGGAATGAACACCCTTTTAAGTAATTAATTAACTCTAATCTCAACAAATTAGAGACAGCAACAGGAGAAAAACTTACGACTAATCGAACTAAGCGAATTAGAGTATTATCCGATGCATCAAGAATTAGTTTCTGGGCTGATGAATTATTCGATTGACGACGGTCAACTCTGAAGAACAAATTGCCAACAGCATCGGTGAATTGTATATTTCCAGCACCCCAAAAAGACTTATATTTCTTTGATATAAAAAGATCAAATGGAAATTGCCCGTCCGGCGGCCAATCTTCCATCGCGGCATTGGTTCCCATACCAACTCCGGGAAGAAAACTCCACCGGAACAGGAATGTTCTATCCACGGGGGACTAAAATATGTAACGAAGAGATGGAAAATTTTGGAGATGGAGGTGGGAAAGATTGGAACTCTTTAGCTTAGCTTTTTAGCTTCGACAAGAATCAACTTGAAATTTGGAAGATTTTTACTTTAGTGAATTTCTTAAAAAAAAAATCATTTGTGGAGAGTGACTTAATAGAGAAAATTATGGTGGTAAATAGACGGAATATTTTGTAACGAATATAGGGGATAATTAAAATAAATAAATAATTTGATAGAAATTGAAGAAAGAAATCAAGATATCGAAATGCGACAATTTTATTTGAAAAAAAAGAAGGTACTTTTAACTTATTATGCCAAATAAGAACAATTGAAAGATGAAATACTCGTAAACTAGGAGTCCAGAATCAAAATATGTCATTAAACTAAAAAACGTATCAAAATATATCATATTTTTAAAGTAGTACCATAATATGCGTAACTCTCTTCTCTCTTAAAAAGAGAGTTATAAGATTATTTTTAACAGAAATGATCAAACGGAATTAAGTTTCAGAAAATATATATAACTAACTTAATAAGTGAGTTATACATTTTTTTTAACATAACTATCTTAAAAAAAGATGTAAGAGAAGTTGCATAACTCTATTAAAAAAAGAGTTATGCATTTCTTTTTACATAACTCACTTTCTAAGTGAGTTATGTAATAGAAGTCACACAACTCTCTCAAAAAGAGAGTTATGTATTTTTTTTCTATATGCATTTTTTCTACATGACTTACTCAAAAAGTGAGTTATATAATAAAAATTACTTAATTTTTTTTTCTCTACGTAAATATAATAAAAATTATATAACTTACTTTATAAAAACTTACATATTATATGAATAATTAATTTATCTTTTAAAGTTTTATGTTTTTAGAAAGGTTAACTATTACGAAATGGAGAGAGCAAAACTCACTGATTATGTGAGTTATTCAAATATAAAATAAGTTTAAAAAATAAGCTATCCATTGAATATAACTCTTAAAATATGTGTGAAAAGTGCATAACTTTATCAGTGATATGAAATATGAATATGGTGCAAAAAATATATGAGTTATGCAAAAAGTTGACATGTTCATCAAAAACGTTTGTCAGGCATAAAAAGTATCATTAGAAAAAAAGTAAAATTCACAAAAAAATGAGTTATCCTTCTTATTTCTATAAAACTCTTTCACACACACATATATAAACTCACATTTATCATATAAAACTTACTAATTATATGAGTTATGTAGAAATAAAATGCATAACTTACTAATTATATGAGTTATGTAGAAATAAAATGCATAACTTACTATTTAAGTGAATTATCCATTATATGAATATAACTCAAATAATATATGAGTTATGTGTAAATAACTTTTTCCGCTGGCATTCATATTTCTCCTATTTAAACACAAGTATACATTCTAGACTCTTCATTCTTTATTCACTCAACTCCTCTTTTGAAATTGAATTTTTCTTCTTTAAATTCAATTCTTTTTTTTTCAAACTTGTTCAAATTCAACTCTTCTTTTCAAAACTTAATCAAAACTTAAAGAATGAATGTTGAACGTGTTAAAGTTGCACTTTTTTGGGATGTCGAAATTATTCACGAGGGAAATACAATATATTATAGTATCTCTCCCAAGTTCAACGTCAAGTATCCAATTTCAATTGGTTACAGAGACTTTATAGAATCTATTTTTAGAAGAATGAAAATAAAAAATGATGATTTTGATTTATTTGTAGTTGGACAGTATCCAAATTCGTTCTCTTCACAAGGATTAGTAAATTACGGAGAATGGATTATCAGTGACGATGAGTCGTTGACTGAATTTCTATATATGTATATATATAAAAAATAAAATATGTGCACTTTTTTTTGTGAATTTTACATTTTTTCTAATGGTACTTTTTATGACTGACAAATGTTTTTGATGAACATGTCAACTTTTTGCATAACTCATACATTTTCCGCATCATATTCGTATTTCATATCACTACTAAAGTTATGCACTCATCTCACATATTTTAAGAGCTATATTCAATGGATAACTCATTTTTTTAACTTATTTTATATTTGAATAACTCGCATAATCAGTGAGTTTTGCTCTCTCCGTTTCATAATAGTCAACCTTCTTTTTAAAAAAAATAAAACTTTAAAAGATAAATTAATTGTTCTCATAATATGTAAGTTTTTATAAAGTGAGTTATATAATTTTTATTATATTTACGTAGAGAAAAAAAACAAGTTATATAACTTACTTTTTGAGTAAGTCATGTAGAAAAAATGCATATATAAAAAATGTATAAAGCCCTTTTTAAGAGAGTTGTATGACTTCTATTGCATAACGCACTTAAAAAGTGAGTTATGTAAAAAAAAAATGCATAAGAGTTACGTTAAAAAAAATGCATAACTCATTTAATAAGTGAGTTATGTACATTTTCTGAAACTTAACTCCGTTTGCTCATTTTCGTTAAAAATAATGCACATAAGAGTTAAGCATATTATGGTACCACTTTAAAAACATGACGTATTTTGATATTTTTTTCAGTTTCATGACATATTTTGGTTTCGGACTCCGTAAACCAGTGTGTAAAGAAAAATACTTCACAGTAAAAAGATGATTTAGATCATGATAACTGAAAATCGAAATAAATGAGACACTTGCTCAAATTCTTTTCACTTTATTGAGTTTAAACGTTAGGATATTTGTTTAAATAATTAAAAAAAATACAATAATTAAATTCAATATTTTCTGAAGAATTAATTAATTAATTAATTAAACCTAATCTTTACCAAAAAAAAATTTAATAGCCGATCGTCATTTATCTGCCACTTGTAAACTGCAACAAAATAATACGATGATAGAGACATCAAAACAATATAATTAAATCTAATCTTTATACAAAAAAATTATCAAAGTCGTCCGACACTCATCTACCACCTGTAAACTATAACAACATAATACGACAATAGATATAGCAAAATAACACAAGTAAACTTTACATTTACACAAAAAAAAATATCAAAACACATATATAAAAACAATATAATTAAACCTGTCATTTACCTAAAAAAAATTCCTCTAAACCGACCAACATTCATCTACCACCTGTAAATTCATTTACGACCTGTAAACTACAACAAAATAATATAATAGTGATCACAAAACTTCAGTTTTGATGAAAATAACTCTTGTCTGAGCGAAAATTTTGACACTAAAGAATAACTTAAATGAAAATAAAGAAGATATATATATACACACGTTGAATTCTATTATGTTACAAAAATAGTGAAGAAGTTGAGGGTTAAAAAATTAAGCATTCATCTAGATTTACACCCGAATCAAGCTAGATAAGAATCAATCATATTTTCCAATAAATAAATCAGAATATTCTCCAGTTTAACGTGCATCTCAATATTTATAGAAATATTTTCTTAAAATGTTTTTCTATCTTATTTTAGGAGTATTTTTTAATTGATCAGTACAAAAAAAATTAATTGATTCTCTTTTCATATATTCTAGGAGTCCCATATATCTTAGGAGTTTAGTTAATATAATAAAAATAATTAAATAATAAATTAAAGAAAATAGTGAAAAGACAATTTTGTCTAAATGAGAGTCTTTTAACGAAAGACAAAAAGTTCAAATCACTTTTTTTAAAGCTCTTTGCATTTTTAATATTTAATATAGATATAGATTATAGATAAATTATAGATTAGAGTTATGGATAAATTGGTTCACTTATTTCCTATGACACAACAATATTTTTTTCATACTTAATCCTTGATTTTCAGATAAATTATATATTACACCCTTTATTTCAAGACATGGAATTTTAAAAAAATTAAGAAAAAAATTCAAAATTTGTGATTTAAAATCACGTTATTTGATTTAAATTGAAACAGAAGAATACTACAATTCCGAAATCGTACTTGACGGAACGCGCGAAACACCGCCGTAGAGTTTTTTCTCCCGGCAATGGCTACAACTACTAAAAGTTCATCTGTTTCGTCTAAGATTGACACTTCCGTCATCAGTCGGGTTAAACGGAAAAGGTTTCGATCACGCCGTAAAGCATCCGGTAAGTTTTAGGGCTTTTTTTTTACCGTCAACATTATTGCTATTTTTGTCCTTATTTGGGTTTTTAAATTTTCAATTATTTCAACTTTTTTACGTATTTACGGGGCGCGAAATTAATCGAAGGCCACTCAAAAGGCCATTGCTTGATTTTGCTAAGCTTTCCATCTCTGATTCTTCATGCAAAGGTATGTTATATGGTGCAAATGGGATCAAAATTTCCACTAATAATAAAAATATATACTATAAAAAAATAAACATGAAAATATGAGAATTTTAATTAAATATTTTCTCAACTTGAAGACAAGTGGAAATCAATAAATAAATATTATAGTAAGTAATATTTTTGTAGTCAGTTTATTGTTATTTTATTTGTACTTTGCGATGAAGAATGTGGAAATACATCGCAAGAATGTGATTTTTACCTCTTATTTTGATCATTGATTTAAAATTATTCCTAAATTAGAGCTGGTTTATAGTTCTTCCTCTTTTTGTTTCAAGAAAAATAAATAATTTTTTTAATCTATTTTAAAAAAAATTAACTCTTTTTCTTTTTGACAATTTTTTAATTCTAAATTCTACATGATATATTTAAGATCACAAAATTAAAGAGATTAAATGATATTCAAATACATTTACTATGATTTTAATTTAACATCATAAGTTTTTTTTTTTAAAAATCTAAGTTAAAATGGTCATTTTTCTTGAAACTGGGGAGTATATCTTTTTAAAAAAGAGTTTTCCTAATAATATTAGTGCTTGTTTGGTATGAGATTATGAGATAAATAAAGTTATTTCATATATTGAAATATCACTATATATGAGATAATGTATTATATGGTTATAGAACAAATAATTTTAAAATTAATTAATATATATAATAACATAAATTTATATTTTATACCGAGATTATTATCCCTCAGCCTTTAGCCTTTATTCTAAAATGTTGTTGAATGTTACAAATAAACCCTTTCAATAATTTGGGAGTATAATATCATCAGACCAATATTCTAATCGAGGACCAAAGTTTTTGAATAGTAAATTGACCCTTTAAATCTCACACCGCCCATTTCCCTAAAAAAATATTATGCCACCAGCTTTATATAAAAAAAAAATTACAAAATTAATGGAAATGGCGGAAAAAAATTACTAGTACTATCTCAATCGTAACTGGCGAAACACCGCCGCTGACTTACATTCCGATAACAATGGCTGCAGTGGCGGAGAGTTCGAAGGAAGACAACAAGCTCGTCATTGTTAGGGTTAAGAGAAAAGCTTACCAGTCTCGCCTTGACGCTTTCTGTGAGTTTTCTAGGGTTTTTCATTGTTAGTTTTTTTTTGCTATTTTCTGTTTATTTGAAGCTTAAATTTTCAATTATTTCAACTGTTGTGCACTTACAGGGCTCGAAATCAATGAGAGGCCAGTTAAACGACCATTGATCGATTTTGCCAAGCTGAAAATAGATGAATCTTCAAGTAGAGGTTTGTTTTAATTTTTTATGGTTAATACTTGTAATTTTTATTATGAGAATTTGGACACTTTTTTTTTGAATTTTCATGTCTAAAAGCTACTTTAACAGGTTAAATGTAGTGTGAAGGGTCAAAAACACACCTAATGTATCTCGGTTTAAGTTTCATAGTAGTTTCCTAGGTGTACTGTTACCCACTATTTATCAAAACACACCTAAAGTATCTTGTTTTTTCGAGTTTCATACCTGAACTATTTATCAGGTGTGAGTTTCCTAGGTGAACGATCACCAATTATTTATCAAATCACACCTAAAGTATCTTGTTTTTTCGAGTTTCATACCTGAACTATTTATCAGAGGTGAGTTTCCTAGGTGAACGATCACCAATTATTTATCAAAACACACCTGATGTTTCTCGGTTTTTTGAGTTTCATACTTGAACTATCAGGTGCGAGTTTCCTAGGAAAGTATCACCAAGTATTTTTTAAAACATATGTCAACTGTCAATTATTCCCTTTTTCTACATGAACGATGGTGTTATTGATGACGATATTTCGGGTAGGAAAAGGGAACAAGTGCTAGTTGAGGTGTTTTAATTAATAGTTGGTGATAGTTTAGCAAGGAAACTGACACACCTGGTAGTTCATATTTGAAACTCGAAAAAAGAGGATATTTTGATGTGTTTTTGACCATTAACTCTAAAAAGTATTCAGAAATGTTTGATAGAAGTTGTAGATAAAAACAAAGCTCGTTGACAGAGGTATATCTCGTTGGATGTTACTAACATATCTCTCAAATAAGTGATTGGTTATTTTGTGGATTCCTAGTGTCTATGTAGTTTAAGAGGCAACAAATGCAGTTGTATGATTGTAAGTTTGTAACACACCAGATCTTTTTATTTTTTGATTTTCTGCTGTTATGTACTCATAAATTATTTTCAGTGGAAGAATTGAAGAGCCGAAAGGTACTTGTGCGACATGTGGAGACAGTAGCTAGCTCAGAGGTCACTATTGATATCGTGAAGTCTTTTGTGGTTAGTGTTATATATTCTACATTTTCACTTTCTCTTTACACATTGTATTTTACTACTACCTATTGTTTCTATTGTGTTGTTCATCTTGCTATTTTGCTGTCAATATTTTCTTTTGAGCCTCGTCTATCGGAAACCACCTCTCTACCTCACAAAGATAGGGGTAAGGTTTGTGTACATCATACCCTTCCCAAATCTCACGCGTGGGACTTCACTGGGTATATTGTTGTTGTACCTTTGAAGTGTGAGAATTTTGTACCACTTGCATATTGAGCTATAACTTTTAGAAGGGTCTCTCCATTGCACGTGTGATTAATTAACTAGCTTGTTTCTCCCTCTGATAGTAGCTACTATGAGTTTTTAATAGCTGTTTTTAAGCAGTCGGCTCCAGCAGATTCTTCAGAAGGCAAAGAGAAATCTGAGATAAGGCGAAGCTTTAGGACAGAAAAGGTAAGCTCTTTCTGGATTTACTTACAGACGTGCACAAATATATAAGAAATCTGCATCAATTAGACCTTCAGCTTAATTATAAATGACAAGTGCATGTGGTACGCGCAGAAACAAGATCGGCTACTTGCCAAGGCTAAGCAAAAGCAAGAGGTATTACCAGACTTCTATGCTGTCTGATGTTTTAATCTCTAATAATTCAATATTTGTTTCACTGTTATTGCACCATCTCCGCTAGGTAGGGATAAAGTCTGCATATACTCTACCTTCCCAGACCCTGCTTTGGGACTCCATTGGGCTTGTTGTTGTTTTTCACTATTATTACAGATAAGATGGTTATACATGACTTTAAGTTATGTCAAGTTTTTTAATATAGGCACATTTCATGGATGAAAGCTTTCCTTCATAACTAGCTAATAACATTATCTCTACACAACATGTAGCTATTCTATGTTTTATTTGTGGAAATCTTTGAACATTTCTTTAGTATATCATAGTGCAGTCAGGAACTTCAATGCCCGCTCTCAAGCAAAAATTCTAACCTTTTAAACTCTGCATCTGTAGGTGTTTGTTGCTAAATGTAGCTTATGAAGGTATATTGGTAGTTGAGCAAATTCCACCTCTGATTTGCTGTTAGTATATTGGTGTTGTAGAAGTTTGTGTTTGCGAATGAATTCAGTAACACATATTGGGTTTTGAACCTTGTGATAGAAACGTCGCTCTTGCTCTTTTCTTTATTACAATATTATCAAAAGTGATTCATGCTATTAACTTTATGGTTTCAAGTGAGTTTTGAATACCTTTATAGTTCCCTGATTGTTAGAACTTAACTTTTCTCCCAATTAAGTGTTTCAAGGCTTTTTTTACAATTTAGCTTATCATGCTCTTCCCTCTTTTAGGATTTGTCAAAATCTGCCCGGTTTGAGCAAATATGGAAAAGCAGAAAAGAAAAGAGAAAACTAATGCACGACAAAGAGCTGAATGAGATGTGTCGGCTATATGATGTTATTCGTGTTGATACTGAAGAAAAAAGCCATGAAGTGCAAGAGGAGTTAGTGTTATTGGCATTACATTGCTAGCCTTTTAAGTGACTGTCATGCAGAGTTATATTTTTCGTTCGCAAATGAAAAAAAAAAAACTGGTTTTATGACGTTAATGCAGGACTACTGGTTTTGAAGATCAGAAGATGATGTCCCAATATTTGCCTCTTTTATGGGAAGTCATGCCGAGTGCTGCTGAAGAAATTGAGTCAGAGATTCATAATAATGCATTGAAACAAGGTCCTATATTGCTTTTTGTCCTTTTCCATGGATTTGTTTTCAATTTCAATCTCAAGATTTGCTCTGTTAAGTTGCATCAGTTTGAGAAATCCTGTCAACTATTTACACTCTAAACAAAATGAAATGGTTGACATCTGGCTCATTGCACTGACCATTTCGGCCATGCTTTTAGGGAAGGTACTAAGCTAGAGTTCTCATTTCTAATTAATAAATTTTGAATGCTTTCCGACCCCAGTGTATGGAAGTGTCACTATTGTTGATTTGGCCAAATGGGCAATGGAGCATACTGTGTGTTTTATGTTTACTGTGAGTTTATTGAAGGTTATGCTAATGGCTGTGCAGCATCTTCAGATGGTTATGTTTATGACTATTATGCTGTTAAGAAGGATACCAACACTGCTGATGATATTGCTAGCCCTTTTCCGTTGTAAGGATTCATACAGCAAAAATATTTTTCTTCAGATGGTATCTTTTCCTTTTAGTTCTTACTAAAATAGGTGTTGCGGTTGTTTTAGGGTAAAGGTTGATGAAGATGATGACTACTATGATGGTCCTGATCATTCAGACTACGAATCTGATGATTCCAATGGTCATCTCCCTTGCCTGCCTATCCCCTTGTAGTATCATTTACGGTGCTTTTTTGTTAGAAATGGTTTAATATTTGAATTTCTTTTTCCAGCTGAACACAATCCCTGGAATGATTATCCAGATGAAGAGGAATCTGAAGATGAGGATGAAACCCACTCATCAAGTGATAAATCAGAAGTTTCAAGCAGCAATTCTGAGGAACAATATGGATCTGATACTGTTGGTGTAATTACTTTTAAGAATATGAGCGTGGGCCGCGAAGATTGGCCAGATTATGCTGAAGATATGTATGGTGAGTTAGATGTTGAAGCTTCCGATGATGATGACGACGAGGAGGAATGGTGACCATCAGTACATGCCATGTTTAACTTCTCATCAGTACCTATTTCGTGCATTCCTGTAAATGTCTCTGCGGATCAAGTTAACCTTGTCTTGTGAATGACATGTAGTTATGTTTTTTGAACTGGCTAATTCTGCTATCTGTGCTACTGTTGAATGACATGCGGTTAAGTGATTGGGCAAAAATCCTTTCCCCAAGCTTAAAACTGATTTTGCCATTTTGGTAAATCTCAGTCAGGTTTCCACTCGTAAGTGCCTCTTAACTGTAGTTGTCGAGTTAACAATTTATGATTATGTTATCTTTGTTTTTCAGTATTGTCCAGCTGGTGTTTTGGTTGAATGGTGTTCGGACACTCATTAAATCCTACTCTTCTAGTTTTATACTCTTTTGATAATTGCTGGTATCAGAGTGCGATAACAGTATACATGTATGAAATTTGATGAAATGAAGGCTGGATATGTGTAATTATTTGTTCCTAAGAACTTATCCACACTGTTTACAGCAAATCATACTAACTTGTCATGATAATAGATTAAGGTAATAATAATATGTAGTAATAATTAACTATGATTTTGTTACAAGAGCATGTGTGAAATGGGGATGTTGAGTAGTATGTGTGGGCGCACTAGGAGAGATAAGATTAGAAATGAAGATATTTGTGATAAGATGGTAGTGGCTTTGGTGATGGACAAGATAAGGGAGACTAGATGGTTCGTGCATATGAAAAGTAGATGCATAAACCTTTTAAGTGGGGAGGTGCGAGCGGTTGACTATTGTAGGTATAAAGATAGGTGAAGGTAGGTCAAAAATGTATTGGGGAGGTGATTAGACAAGATATGATATACTTGTTGCTTATTGAGGACAGATAAGAGGGTATGGAGGGCGAGTATTAAGATAGAAGGTTGATAAATGTTTGAGTGTTGTCTAATTTTCCTTTTCCTTGCTGCTATATTATTTCTTCGATTTTATTACATGTTTCCTTTAGTTTAGTTATGTCTTGTTTGACGTTTTGCTGTTGTTCTTCTCCTTCAACATGATTTTTTCATTATTGTATTTTTCTTTTCATACTTGAGTTTGACATATTTTATTTGAGTCAAGGATTTATCAAAAACAACTTCTATACCTTCACAATATGTTGGGTTATTGAAATGATCATTTAAAAGCAAAAAATAAATTACATAACAAAGCTAAATTTGCAACTTGCAAACATCACATCAATAACTGGGAGCCGCAGATTTGTTCTCTGTAGAAAGAGATTAATTAGTTAATGCTGGAAATCATCTAACCATGCAATCCATACCCAATAGTAGCTATACCATCAAATATACAACTATAGACTGAGGCCGATGTTTTTAAATAATCTAATAAAGTGAAAATGTATACTACTCATTAATTAACTCTAGTTAAGTGAGGGAAGTTTTATGTTAACACATGTTACGTTATGCACCTATTGATTTGATGTAAACACCTGGTACTGATAAGTTTTTGCCGTTTGTCAAGTTAAAATCTATCTTGAATCATGTTAGGTAATTGTAATAAAATTTGGAGTCCCAAATATTCAGGATGAGATTACACTTTGCAGGTACTTTGAACTTAGGGGAAAGGTTTAATTAAATGCTGGAAAAATCAAGAAGTATAACTTTAACTTTCACATATAGTATGGTGGCTAGGCCTACCTATCTGAAGGACCATTTACCTCCACAACCCATGGGAGCAATTATATTTTGATGACTCCACCATTTGTAACCATTCATAATAACTATGATACGGCCAATATCATCAATACTGACAAAGCCAACATAGGTTCACAGATCACCTACAACAAAATCGTATATCAGCAGAGGCGGAGCCAGGATTTCAACTAAGGGGGTTCAATATTCAAAGAAAACTTAGTCGAAGGGGGTTCAACACCTACTATAACCACATAAAAAATAATTTTAATCATGTATAAATAGTATATTTTTCCGTCGAAGGGGGTTAAACATGGCTGGCTCCGCCTCTGTATATCAGTACGGCCCTTTTATTACCATCAAATACAGTGGCGGAGCCACATACATTTCAGGGGGTCCGAACCCCCTTCATCGGAAAATTATACTATTTTTATATGATCAAAAATATTTTTATGTATATATAGTAGATGTTGAGCCCCCTTCGACTAGTCCATATATTTACTTCTAAACCCTCTCAGTGAAAATTCTGGTTCCGCCACTGATCAAATACTACCTCTGTCTCATATTAGTTGATCATTTCGCTTTGCACACTTATTAAGAAATTCTAAATAAGAAAAATAATTTTGCTAATTTAGTTCTTAAGATACTTTCTTGAAACTTTATAAATTTATTTTTAAGCTTTCAAAGAGTATTAATTGAAGGGATAAAATTTTTAAAAAATTAATTAATTTTATCTTTATTTACTAAGTGAATAAGTAATTTAAGACGTTTTTTTTTACATAATAAGTAAATAGAATGAAATATTTACCGTGATAAATATATTCTTAAATTAATTTCGTACCAATATCAACTAATCGTTGTTTCCATATACTTACCCAATGCATCATCAAAGGTGTCACACAAAATATTCTCATCACCGAGGTCATACAAATTGAACATTACAGAAGCTCGATTGACCTTCCTACGCTAACGAATGCCTCTTTCCTTTTTTTCTGAAGTCTACAAGAAACAAGTGAGAGAGGCAAGATTCAAATCTATGAGAGAATTCATGACGTGATCTCTGATTCATATATTATTGAAGATAAAAAAAATATAAGATCATTTTTTTTTATCTGTCTGAATCTTGATAGATAGAGTTATTTAATATGTATGACAGTAAAAAGATAATAAGTATCCTGAATGAATTAATGTGCTAATAAACTGATACAATCACCCAAATGCCACCCTTATTACTATGGAAGTGTCATTCTTTATTGAACTTACCAAGCAGGAAGTAGAGATTATCTACTTTTGTAATTTAAGGAAAGAGCTAATTCTACTAGGGTAGAAAAAAGAAAATCAAGTAAAAAATGAATTTAACTTCTATACATGAATTTCTGCACTACCAACCACCAGATAATTAATTATTACACGTAGATACATATAATAAGCAGAATGAGTAATCTGGAAAATAAAAATTAGATACGCAATTTATCAAGAAGAAAAAAAACATATCAGGACAAAGAGCATACGAAATAATTAGGTCAGCATGACAGAAGCATGAATTGATTGAATAAAAGGTGATGTTGGCTATATAGTCATAAAATAAATACTATGTTTTATGGACTAAAATGATCTTGTTAATCAGATCAAGAATTATGTTGGCGTTTCCCTCCACACAAGCAACGGATATAATATTCCTAGTAAATTTTAGGAACAATCATAATAAAATATTCAGTGTAATTTTACAAGTGAAATCTAAGACAAGTAATGTGATATAGATCTTATCTCTATCGGTAAAGGTAGAAAATGAAAACTATTTTCAATAGATCGGGACCCAGGTTAAATATTTTAAAGTGGATTAAAAAAGGAAATACAATAGCGCACAAGTGAATATTGTTGTAAAGATCATTCTCCACACCTCTATGCTAATTCTCGACTTCTATATCCTTCTATATTTATGGTCATATATGTCTTCGATAAGTTATAGGTGTACATGTATTGTTTAATCACCTCTTCCCAATATATTTTCGGTCGACCTCTACATATATTATGCTCGAACCCACTATAACTAACCTCTCACATTTTGTCACTGGGTTAGTGTACATTTTTTCTTCACACATACGAACCATCTTAACCTCACTTAGCTTCCGTCATCTTGTCCACTACGAAGACCTCTCCTACCTTATTTCCGCGTATCTTCGTTCCTTGCGAACAATAACTGTGAACAACAAAAATTATGTCAAACGAACATGAGGATGAGGCTAGCAAAAGGGGAAGAGGGATGCATCTACAAATATAAAAAATTACAACAACAATGACTAATACTTACGAAACAAATTAAATATGATGCAATCAAAGCATCTCACACATGCAAAAGTGCCATATAAATATAAACAACACTACCTTTTATCTCAACTAGAATACACTATTCTCCAAAACAGAAGTCAATAACTATGATATATATTGTTCAACGTATATTCTCCAAAACAGAAGTCAATAAATAATCGATAACTATGATAGTATATTGTTCAACACTATTCTCCAAAAAAGAAGTCTATAACTCGATAACTATGATATATTGTTCATGACAACTTCACATAGCTCAACAAAATCCGTTAGAGATGACAAAAGGGAGAGAAATATAGGTTATATTTTATAGTAGTGAACATGTTATATTTTTAAAATATAGGTTCGAACCTACTAATTATAATTTTAGTAATTCTTTATATATAAATTTATGCTCCACGTTAAAAATAATACTGTAGCGTCGACTAGAACTAATTATTATCCGGAAACAGAAGTTACTATCAGTGGCGGAGGTACCTTTTCTCCAGGGGTTCATCCGAACCCCCTTCGACGAAAAATTATACTGTTTTTATACTATTTTTATATGATTAAAAATATTTTTTACGCATATATAGTAGATGTTGAACCCCCTTTGATTAGTTCGTACATTTACTTCTGAACCCAAAATCCTGACTCCGCCACTGATTATTATAGTTAGAATTTACCAAGTTGGGCATGCACTGATTCGTTTGGTGTGAGGTATAAGTAATCCGTTGGATAAGTAATCCCGGGATAAAATAAAAGATCATTTTATCCCATGTTTGGTTGGAGGGATTAATCAATGGTGGGATGATTTATCCCACCATTTACACCATAGTGATGGGATAACTTATCCCATATACATGGTGGGATAAGTTATCCTGGATAACTAATCCCGGGATAACAATCTCCCAACCAAACGACCTAGAGTCACGTACCATATTAAAATAAGCAAAATTATTTTTGTATCAACTGATTTAATTAATAAAACATCAATATCACAAATGATAGTGAATATATAATTGTGAGGCTAATGATGAAGTTAAAGAGTCCAAGGCTCTTATTTAACTTAGTTACTTCAACAAACTGCAGACCAGATTGTACTCTTTTTGATGTTACGTCTCCAAATACTCCTACTGCAACATTTGCAAACTACTTTCCATACTTGTTATTTGTAAAATACATCAATTGTAATAGAGCTTTTAATGCCCTCTTAAACCTATGTAGTGGCTCTTAACTCTACACATCTTTTATTTCATCTGTCACCACATAATTTTTCTTTCCATGAAAGTAATATCTGAATCGACGTGTGTATATCTTGATTATTTCATCGAGTATTTATCTTTTTTTAGGGCATGTATTTGCTCTAAGGCGAATTCAAGATTTTAAAATTACGAATTTAAGATTACAACCCCCTTTTCTTTTTATGATGGACCCATCCATATACCTAGTAATTCTATCCACCGCTTAAACAAATGACACGTACAATTTCCATTATGATTTCTTTTGTCTAATAGGATTTGAATCTTGTTTCTATAATTTTCATCCACTTAATTAGTTAGACCAGGTCATTTGGTGCATCTTGATAGTTGCGGATCAGAAATTCTAACAAGTACATTTTATAAAATAAAAAATGAAAATACAACAGGTGTGACACAAATTTTGAATATTTTTGCTACTACACTAGAAACTTTCATTATGTCAAAGGTATCAACATAATTTTTACGTAATACATACATGTGCAAAAATAAATAAATAAATAAATAAATTTACCCAGTTTATAACTTTATATAAGGAGTATAGTTTTTTTCAATAGAGACAATTATTGAACACTTTATTACATCTAACTTAAAGCCTGCCTCCTGCCAACCACATTTTCATATAAACAACTTTCACCTTTCTTTTCCTATTTAAGATATTTCCCATCTATAAAACTAGACAAATTCTTCTTTTTTTATTACTCATCAAACTTTAGACATCTTTAGTTCTTTCACAAAACTATATATTTTTTTTTGTTAAAAAAAGAAGAAGAGAAAAGAACTCAAATGTCTAAACAATGGATGAGCCTAGTGGGAGCATTGTGGTTACAGTCTATGGCTGGTACAAACACAAATTTCCCAGCTTATTCTTCACAAATAAAAAAACTTTTATCAATTTCCCAAATTCAGCTTAACAATTTAGCATTTGCTTCTGATGCTGGAAAATTACTTGGTTGGTTTGCTGGAATTGCAGCTAATTATTTACCCCTTTGGGTAGTACTTTTAATTGGTGCAACACTTGGATTAATTGGCTATGGGGTGCAATATCTTTTTCTTATAAATTATATACATTCCTTATCCTATTGGCATGTTTTTTCACTCACTTTTTTAGCTGGCAATAGTATTTGTTGGATCAATACTGTTTCGTATATAGTATCGATACGAAATTTCCCATTGGATAGACAAGTTGCGGTTGGATTATCGACTAGTTACATAAGTTTAAGTGCCAAAATTGTAACGGATATAGTTGATGTCATCAATGTTTTCGCCCCTAGTGATGAAAGGGCGAAAACTTATTTGCTCCTCAACTCGGTTTTGCCTCTGTTGATCGCGGTTGTTGCATCTCCAATTATTCGCGAAACTAAGGTAGAAAAATCAAGAAAGTTATCAGATGGGTTTCGAGTTATGTTTGTTATAACGATTGCTACGGGGATTTATGCAGTGATCACTAGCATAAAACCTGCGATATCGAAATTATTGCCTAGACTGTTGAGCTTAACTGGTATGGTAATTTTCTTAATGCTGCCAATTTTGGTGCCTTTGAGTGAAAGAATCAAAGAACATTGGCATGGAAAATGCTGGATAAGGAGGGACCAAAAAATATGTGATTTAAGTAATTTGGAGGAGGAGATTAGAACAACAGAAAAGGAGAATAATAATTGTATTATTATTAATAGTGGGGTTATTGAGGAGGATAATAATGATCTTGAATGTAGTGTAATGGAGGATATTGGAGCAAAGAAAATGTTGATGAAATTGGAATTTTGGTTGTATTTTTTTGTTTATTTGTTTGGTGGCACATTGGGTTTGGTTTATTTGAATAATTTGGGACAAATTGCTGATACTCGTGGATGCAATGGGACTTCTTCATTGGTTTCATTATCATCTTCATTTGGTTTCTTTGGTAGACTTCTTCCTTCACTCTTCGACTACCTCTTCTCCAGGTGAATAATTCTCTCTTCATCTTCCTTTTCATTATCTAGTATATGAAGTTTGAGCCGGAGGTCTATCGGAAACAACCTCTCTATCTCATATGAGGTAGTGGTATGGACTACGTATATTTATCCTCCCATACCTCACTTTGTAGAATACACTGGATATGTTATTATGCGTAGTATATGAAATTTACTGATTCAACTAATTTAAATTCATGGCATGCCGCTTCTTAGTGGTGAATTTAGAAATTTTGTCAAAGATGTTCAAGATTTAATACACAACATATTTTTCTCTATATATTATATGGTATAGTTTTTCAATAAATTAAAGTATGTTCACCTCCCTACTAGAAGTTACTTATTTCTGAAGTTCAAACCTAAAACATTAGTTTTGAGAGAAAGCATCTAGGTATAACTTGTTGGATATTAGTAATGGTGTGAGGCTTTTTGAGGAAATCGTGAGAGCTTATTCAAAATGAACAGTATCACATCATGTTAAGAATATCTTTGGATTGTTTTAGCCCAACGACGAATATATATATGGAGATGGCAAGGTGATGTCATATGGCCTGACTTAGTATTCTGTCCGTCTATGGACCGGTTTGTTATGAGCTTGGTTCAACGCAGACAATATTACACCATACATATTAAAAATATCGATCTTTGGACTGTTTTAGCCGAACGCACCACACTTCTTGGTTCTCTACTCATGTTTATATCATCATATTTAGCATTCAATATTTATTGATCCGACTAATTCTGATTCATATCTTGGAATCATCATCAATGGTCCATTAAAAGATAAACGTTCCATACCCAAGAGCTCCATTCTTTTTGGAAGATAATTCATTATTTCATTGAGAGATGGGCATCTATCTATTTCATTGCACCATACTTCTTGCTGGTTCTTTTAATGCAAAAGTTATTCTTCAAAGAATGTTAGTTGGTAATATTTATGAGCCGCTTGTTATAGTGCAATATTATAATGTGCATGCAATACATTTTATGTGTTAATATCATAAAGCCCAAAGTATCATCATCACCATATATTGATTTCTTTTTTCTTCTGAAACTTTTAGACCAAGTATTTTCATGCATTAAACACTAATATTTGTAACGTACGTACTTCGTGTTCTTATAATAAACACAAGTTACAAGTATTAATTGTAGGAATTGCCTGGTTATAAGAAACACAAATGTCAAATCAAATAATATTCGACATGAGATTTTAATTTAGATTTATGGCACAAAAATGAAAGGGCGCGTTACAAATTTGACTTGTTGGCCAAAAATAATTATAAGTATCTACTAACCAAATAATACATAAATTATACACTGATTATATATAATTTTGTGTATATTGTATGCGTATTGTACATTTGCTGGCTATTATTTTAGCCGACAACTTTACCTTTAAAAAAGGGGAAATTATGTAAATGTATCCTTCGGTTATCTAAGTTCACCAACATCACCGAAGTATATATTAATTACCTATACATTTTAGTTGTATATGTTGTGTATATATTGTGTATTGGTAAACATATTATATGTATATTATAGTATATGTGTATTTATAACAAAGTGTACATATTTGGTAAACTAGATGACTTAAATTTAAGGACACCATTTTTTCAAATTTAAATTAAAATATAAGCTTTTCTCGACTTACTCTCTTGATAGTTAATGATATTTGATATTTCAATATCATGCATGCATATATATATACGGAAAGCATGTTTTGGCCCAAACGAAATTATACTATTTGCTTATACAATTTTATGCTGTTTTTAGCAAGATGTTTTCCTATTTTTCATGTCTATCATATCATATTTATAACAAATAATTACGTGTTATTATATGTCAACTCAAAAGATAGTGTCGAACATCTATAGATTTAGGTTATCATATCATATTTATTATGAATAGTTACGCGTTATCATATGTCAACTTAATTAGATACTGTAGAAATTTTATCCTTTGGCGGTGCGCAGAACTGAAACTTGTTGATATTTTATTTATTTCAGGAGTAAATATGCAGTATCAAGACCAGCTACCATAGCAATGACACTAGCACCAATGACAGGAGCATTCTTTTTGCTACTCAACAATAGTCACATTGCTCTCTACACAAGCACAGCCATAATTGGAATTTGTACTGGAGCAATTACTTCAATTTCTGTCTCACAAACTACTGAGCTCTTTGGGGCCAAAAATTTTGGTGTTAATCACAACATTGTTGTGGCAAATATACCAATTGGTTCATTTTTATTTGGAGATTTGGCAGCTATGTTATACAGAAGACAAGGAAATTCATCAACAAGTGATGGAAGTTGTTTAGGGATGAAGTGTTTTCAGACAACTTTTGTTATATGGGGCTGTCTTTGTTTCCTAGGAACTTGTCTTGCTTTTATTCTTCATACAAGAACTCGAAAATTTTATCAACATTTACGTGGAGGAAACTAATATATAGTACTCATTAATTTTAGGGTTAATTAATCAGTAGTTACTACGTTATATTATACTAGTAGTTTATTGGACAGTACAGAAACTGATGATGATTTATGTAATTATTTTTCTTGAAGTACGATATAGTTATAAGATGTAACGTTCATATACCTATCGTCAGTATAAATAGCTTTCTGCTTAATGAAATATTTTGCCAAATGAATTACTATAATTTATAGTAATGATTCTATCCAGCGTTTTGAAATCGGAAATTTATTAAGAATATTTAAGTTTTACTGTAATATTTATTAATAAAAGTAATTTTTGATCGAGAATAGAATCTCTGACGGTGAAACACTGTTAGAATAAATAAAGGAGTAATCCGGTACACTAAAGCTCCCGCTGTGCACTGAGTCAGAAGAAGCCCGAATTACTAGGATTTGTTGTACGTAGCTTTACATTGCATTTCTGCGAGTGGTAAAGTTTTACTTTGATACTGTTAAAATAATACAAAAAAATTATCAATTTCCTGCTGTTGAATCCAAAGAAACGACTCAAGATATTACAGTGAAATAATTAATTAGAGTATTCAATTTTGATGAACTAGAATTTCAGGTGGGTGTGAATCTTAAATAAAAATTGTACTACCAAATTGAGCAGTGCCAACTGCATTCTTAATGAAAGCAGCTTTAGGGACCCAATAATAAGACCATATATTAAAGTTGATTGTCCAAAGTTTCAAAAATGATAGAGGGTACGTGGGAGGCTAATCATTATTTTACGTATGGTCACCATAGATATGAAAATTGTTGTCCTTAGGGCCATGACATTTTGTCGTGGGTGTTCGAACGGTTTGGATTGGATATGAAAGTTTAAATTTGAATTTTCAAATTTAAATAATTGCATTTCAAATTCAATTCAAATAGATTCGAATTGAGTAAGATTTTTTAAGTATGGTTTCAAATTAATTGGTTTGTATGATTTTGAATTTTTACTTTTGATAGTTTAATTTGACCTGCTGCTTCTTCTTATTTACAAAAAAATGAAAGGAAAAGACATCATTTCCACCCCATACTATACAAGAAAAGTCTAAGCCACACCTAAATTATATAAGTGACCTATTACACACCTTAACTATATAAAAGTGATATTATTACCTCCCCGCGACCTCCATTCTAAGGCGCGTGTGTTATACTTATTTTAGACGCGTCCAGCCTATTAAATAACAAAAGTAAACGGCTAAAAACATTAAAGGAAAAGACATCGTTTCCACCCCAAACTATACCCGAAAAGTCGAAGTCACATCTAAGTTTTACACCACATGCAAGTGGTGGTAGCCTGACAGGGTGTAAATAGTTTCACTTTTTTATAGTTTAGGTGTGTAATAGGTCACTAGTATAGTTTAGATGTGACTTCGACTTTTCGGGTATAGTTTGGGGTGGAAACGATTACCTTAATAGTTCCTTATTCTCACCATAGTCATCCAAATAAAATGGGCAAGCAATGAACGTATGAAACCATTATCAAAAAATTGCAATAGAAATATTAGTAAAGACATAAAAATTATAAATAGTAAAACCATGCATGTCCAAATAGAAATTAAAGTATTATGATAGTGACTTATTAAATTTGCAATATTATAATGAGCTAATGTCTAATGAGTACGTAGGGTAATTCGATTCATTTATTGGGGATATAGGTAAGGAATTAATGTCTAATGGGTAGAACAACATATAAGGTATAACATTTTCAGATTTTCAAACATCCAAAAATCCAAAAAAATTTAAAACTTAAATCCAAATGCGTACATACTAATGAACCTAAAGATTTTCAGCCACTACTAATTGGTACAGCAACAAAAACACTAATTCGTTCTCATCTAAAGTCTAACGAGTGATGCAAATAATAAATTTTGGGATGACAAAATTCAAATTATGGGAGCAAATCTTGATGGAGGACCATAAAGAAAAGGTGGATGGATGAAATTTAGGAATAATAACCAAACTCCAAAAGTAAAGTGGGCAACAAAGTTTGTTAAGAGTTAGGCATTATTTATGTCTACTTTGAATAGCCAACGTAACTAACACATGGTACTATCCTTAAGTTCTTTTTTGCCTTTTCCTATGTATGTTCATGTTCCTTTTTCTGAGCCCTTATAGAAGGAACAAAGACCAGGCACCAGGATTACATTGTGATTTACATGAGGAATTGTTAAAGTAATGATGTTAATTGAGGTGAAGGTTGTGGTAGATCGACTAGTAGGGGTGACAAAATTAATCCGTAAAAAAGCGGCTCACTCAAGTATGGACGGATTGGTGAAGGTTGTGGTAGATTGACTAGCTAGTACGGGTGACAAAATTAATTCGTAAAAAAGCGGCTCACTCAAGTATGGACGGATTGGTGAAGGTTGTGGTAGATTGACCAGTACGGGTGGCAAAATAAATTCGTAAAAACACAACTCACTCAAGTATAAGCGGATTGGTGAAGGTTATATGGTTTATAGATTGACTAGTATGGGTGGCAAAATTAATCCCTAAAAACACGACTCACTCAAGTATGATGGGAGGGTTGGTGAAGGTTGTGGTAGATTGATCATTGACTAGTAGGGGTGGCAATGAAAAATTAATCCGTAAAAACATGACTCACTCAAGTATGGGCGGGTTGGGCTTGACATGTATTCATAACAAATCAAATTAGGAAGAGTCCGAGTCCGAGCTTTTTGAAGATAGTTTAATCCTTTAGTACAATCGCCCTCTATAAGAACATATTGTCATATCGATTAAATTTTCTTTGAAATTGATTTTCTATGTTATTGTTATTACTCTTTTTAAGTGGAAGTTACACACACTCGATCTAGATGTATTTTTTATTTGTATATGGTGGAATCTTTTGACTTGTATGCCTCATTGAGAGAAAAACGTTGGACTAATTATCAGATTCTTCAACAAATAGCTTGTTCACACTATATAACCAAACTATTAATCCAATAATCCTTTATTTGAATGGAAAATGAACAAACCCATCCAATGAATTTATAATTATCTATATCAAATATATATGAAATACGAACACCCCACTATAAGGTAGCTTTAGACTTTAATTATTTGTTTATGATTTCATCTTTTAAAAATATATATATACTTTTTTGTGAATAGTGAAAGGGGATAAGTAAAAGAGGAAATAACCTTTGATTGAAGTAACATACCACACCATGCATTATATATGGAGGGGTAAAAAGAATCCAAAAATACTTATCCAAATTAGGCATTACACACCCATAAGAGTAGTGCAGCAGGTGGTATTCTATCCCATTAAGGGAGACCAAAGATCAATTTCCTTTGTCAACGTCTTCTCATTAAAGTTCGTGGTATCGAGCGTGATTTATGTTTTATGTGTAGTTTGCGAGCTAGCTAGTTTATAATACCCGAAGGGCTAAGGGTTGCGGATTCGTGTTTTTCCGGGAGTTTCACCATACCAATTCATCAGTTTATCATGATTAAATAATTTATATAACAAGTAAAAGTAAAGCGAAAATATACATTAATTAACCATGGTTATTTGATAATCATGTATATGTTCGCACATATTATACATTAATTAATTGTAAACACTCCAATTTTTACCATCTTATATAAGCACAAATATACTATCTTGTCCTTCTAGAGAATCGTATTTGATCTCATGACAACTATTTTACTATATAAAAACGGACTGATTATCAACAAGTTGCTAGGGTGAACTTTGACCTAATACACATATAGTGGATAAGTCAAAAATTCAACCATAATCATCATCTATAAAATGCAGCAAAAATTTAATCTCCTACATCATTGCCATCAAATAGTAATCCATAACTTGCAATTTATCTCACTCATTCTATAGCCTTATTTATTGCTTCAATATATAATCTTCTTAATTAAGTTAAGATGGCATTTTATTGTAATTTCTACTTGTCTGTGCTTATAATAATTATGTTTTCAGTAATTGGACTTTGTTCAGCTGATTTATCATCTGACTACTATGAGAAATCATGTCCAAAAGCTATGTATACTATTAACAACGCAGTGGCAAATGCTGTAACCAAAGAGAGACGCATGGGGGCCTCGTTGCTTCGTCTTCATTTTCATGATTGCTTCGTTAATGCACGTTAATTTCACTCTTATACTTTGCTTTTTCGATCAATATATATATTTACTTTGCGTTCTATATATTACTATTAGAACAATATGAATATAGAGATCAGTTCATATTTCAAACCTTAAATATTAATTCGATTCATTGTTATGTTAATATAAACTAGCAGTGAAGTGGTACAACTTTCAGTTAACTTATATATCTAGCTATGCGTCACACTTTGATTTGTTGCTTCTTTCAAAAAAAAAAAAAAAAACGAAAATATTTCCTTTTATATGTACCTTGTGAGTAATTCTAACTTCGTTTGATAGTTATGTTACACTATTTATATAGTTTTCCCGTTATATTCAATTGATGAAAAGATAGTTAAATCACATATTTGCTTCACATAAAATTAAAGCACATAATATATTGCTATATAGATAAAAGATAGAGCTAGGAAGATTATACATATCGCATGGTTAATCTTCAAATTACACTCATGAGATCAACTTAATTCAACGTAACATATTATACTATTAATTAAGTTGTGGGGTGATAATCTTTACAAGTTTTCTTTTTTTGCAAAATATTTATGTATTTTTCGTTGACAGGGATGTGATGGATCTATATTATTGGATGATACTTCAGACTTTACTGGAGAAAAAACAGCAAAGCCAAATACAAATTCACTAAGGGGTTTTGATGTGATAGATAAAATAAAATCTCAAGTAGAGAAATTATGTCCTGGAATTGTTTCTTGTGCAGATATTGTAGCTGTTGCAGCAAGAGATTCTGTTGTACTTGTAAGTATATTAATCTCAAACTTTTCCCTCTCCATAAACAAGTTTAAAAAATAGCCTTTTACCCAACTTGCAAATGATAGCCAAAGTATTCAAAAGTCGATTTTGCGCTTCTTAAATAAGAGATCGATTGTTATGAATTTCACAAATCATGATAAAATCTTAGATTTTAAAGTTCGACATTCATGTCACTGTCATGATATTTCCGCATCCAAAGTAGCTAGTTTTTAAACAAACAGCTTCCAAACGTTGGCTATCTTGCAAAAATCGATTCGAAAAATGGCTAAAAAGGACAGCCCCGTGCACTAAGCTTCCGATATGCATAGGATCCGGGAAGGGCCTGACACAAAGATCTATTGTACGCAGCCTCACCTTTCATTTCTGCAAGTGGCTGTTTCCAATTTCAATGGCTATCCCATACAAAATTATATATTACAATTTCAACTTCCACAATAATTTGGGCCATGATGATCACTATAACACATTGAATTACCTTTTACTTTATATTTCTTGGTTCAGTTAGGTGGGCCTTCATGGACAGTCCAATTAGGCAGAAGAGATTCAACAACAGCAAGTTTAAGTGCAGCAAATAGTGATATTCCTTCCCCTATATTGGATCTTAGTGACCTTATTACTAGCTTTTCCAATAAAGGCTTCACTGCTAAAGAAATGGTTGCTCTTGCAGGTATAACGAACTTATCGAGGTTTTCGAAATACGTATTTAGGCCCAGAGAAAGCAATATATATTGTCAGTGTGTATAACGAAGTTAAGTTTGACTAATTGATATGTATATTTTTTCATATAGGTGGTCACACGATAGGCAAAGCACAATGTACAACATTCCGAGAACGTGCGTACAACGAAACAAACATCGACTCATCATTGGCTACATCGTTAAAATCCAACTGTCCTAGTACTGGTGGAGACGACACCCTTTCATCACTTGATGCAACTACCCCGGTATTATTCGACAACCATTTTTACAAGAATTTGGTTAGCAATAAAGGGGTTCTTCACTCGGACCAACAATTATTTAGTGGCGGTTCTACGGACTCTCAGGTGAAAACTTATAGTACAAACCCTATAACTTTCGATGTGGATTTTGCAAATGCTATGGTTAAAATGGGGAATTTGAGCCCACTTACTGGAGCTAATGGTCAGATTCGTACCAATTGCAGGAAAATCAACTAATTAATTAGTATTAAATTTGCATTTTTATAAATTGTAAGAGTTGTGTGTTTTTGTGTGAGTGAACTCTAGTTTGTGAGTGTTGAGGGGGAAAAAAAAGCTCAACTTTGTAACGTGTTTGTTTGTATTTTGTTTTTAAGAAGACCAAATGTTTGCGTGAATAAAAGACTTCTATTTCCACTTGTGTTATTATATAGTACTTTCATTATTGGCATTTGTGTCCACTGATTATTAATAAATTTTAATTTCGTTTCGTTGGTCCCTAGCTCGTCTAAGTTCATTAAGCTTCAATTCATTGTATATATTGAATTATTTTGATTCATTTGTTTCTGAATATGTTAAGTTTGTGTTGCTCCATATGCTATGATAATATTATTCTATTAATATTCAAAAAATATAACATATTTTCTTCCTGAAGTGATAAAATAACACATATTTTAATTATAGTGAAGTTGCATAAGCCGAATCTTTATCACAAGGATAGTAAACAAAAATATCAATAACTTAGGCCTTAAAAATGATATTAACCCTATTAAAATTCCTAAGATCACTGAAAATGTTGTTTAAGGTGGTTAACAATCTCATTCAAAAGGTATCAATTCATTCCTTTTCAATAGTTGGTAAGATTCTAAATGATATTCTTAATATTTTACTCTACAAACTAAAGAAAAGTGAGATTATTTTTGAGTTGACCACTTATATCTTGAGATTGAAGAACTAGTATAAGAATAATCTTGAGATGGAAAGAAAAATAAAATAAAGATGACTATGCCCCTCATGAATTAACACATATAATATCTACGTCTAAGCTGTTCTTCTGCCATTCATCTAAGTTGACTCACAACTAAAATTATTTTAATTTAAATGGCCATTTGAATAATTTAAAAGCCACATATTTTTCAAGAAAAAATGGGTACTATACAAATTAATGGCTGCATTGAAAACTAATTCATAACCCATGTGATGACTTAGTAATATGAAATAGTGTCGGCCTAATTTAAAATTATTCAAAGATTATTTTGATGCAAACATATATATATGTACAGTATATACTAAAAATTTTCCAATTAAAATACACAGCTGTAGCATTCTTGACTGATCCAAACCTCTCGAGTTTCGACTTAGATGAACAAATATATTCACAGAGCCGTATTAAAATTAAATATATCATGTTCATTTTACAAGAATAAATTCTTAGCACATTGAATGAAATTAAAATGTAATGATAAATAAGATTTCTGCGTCTTCCCCCCCCCCCCCCCCTATATATATACATATATACGTATGCATGTATGTATGTATGTATATATGTGTATATTGTTTGATGATTCTCATGAACCATCTAAATCCATCTTTGTAGATCAGGTATGGATCGATGTGTAACTTACCAAAATGGTAGTCTCGTTAATTAAAGAAATTATTCTCATCGTATTCTTAATTTCTTTCTCATAAGACATACGTTGCCAATTTAGAATCATGAGAATATATATATATATATATATGGATCGACGTCTAACGGACCAAAATGATAGTCTCGTCAAGAAAAGAAATTCCCATCGTACTCTTAATTAATTTCTTTCTTATACGACATACGTTGCCAATTTAGAATTTGAGAATACAGGGTGCCTATGGCCTAACTAACTCTACCTTATTGATGAGCTCCACACGCCAAGTAAACATAAACCACGTACGTTATCTTATAAAATAATATACTATTAACCATAACTAACATACAAATGTGCTTACAATCCAAACTCAAACATAGAAAACCTATTTTTGACGTTATAACCTAAGGTAATAGCTAGGGCTTTAATTTAGCAGCCTATATTGTTTAATTAGGGTCACTACTTTGTCTTAGCATCAAAAAAGATTTTCATTTTAATTTGCTCAAGGAATCTCTTGAGGGTTGCAAAATCGTTATGTTTAAACTTTAAATTATTCTTCCTTTTTATTCTTTATTATCATTCGTTAAATTAAATGAGTAGATTAGTTCAATTTGTATTTCCTCGAAATGTGAGTTTCTTACATTGGAAATTAGAAAAAGAAGAAAAGGTATTAACCACGAATATAGAAGAACCAATTAACGTTAAATTTATTCATCAGAAAGCTAAGTAAAGTATACGTGGATGATGTAAACAAAAAGTTAAAAGTAATATATATATATATATATATATATATATATATATATATATATCAATCTTGTAAAGAATTTTGACACTATCAGTGAAATATAACTGTCTGTAGTACAGTGTTACTCCATTTTATAAGTTACAATTTATAGCTTGTTTTAATTAAATCACATATAAGTTTCAATAATTGGTTATTAAATTAACTCCGTGTACAATATCAAATATTTTAATATAAATTGGGATGACGGGCATATATATATTAGGAGTATATTTTACATTAATATCAGGATAATTTAGTTGTTCTATGATTTGTCTGGCTTTTATTCTGTTCTGTGTTACCAATGATTGTTAAATAGATCGTAGAACTCTTTTTTCTGTTATGAAATGAGAAATGACTTCCCGCAAATTAAAGGCTTAAAACATATATAGCCAACCCCTTAAAGTTATTAGTATTATTTAGACACTCAAACATATATACAGTGTCATTTTATTTAAATTGTAAAAAAACTTCTGTATGTGCATATTCTCAAATAACACTTTCATAAAATAAGTACACTTGTAATATGTCACCTCTATTCCAAATACAAACCAAGCAAGAAAAACATGCATGCATGTCCAAATTGTCCATCACAAAAGCTATGCAAATAAGTTAACTCATCATCATTATCTAAGATCTCTCTAGCTAGCTGTAATTATTACCATAATTGGAGATACAAAATGGTATGTATATATAATAATGCTCTTAATTATGATCAGTGACAAATTTGAGAAAAACAAGTGAACTAAAATCCTCCAAATGTCTTTCTTTCATTTCTTCCTCCCCACCCTGACCCCACCTCAGCACTAACATACATCAATCATTTCTGTTTCATTTTATGTGACACTATTACTGATCAAAATACGCTATGCTATTATTGGTAATGGCACTAAAGTTTGCCACACTAGACGAAGCCGGTGTGTACAAATTAGATGAAGCTGAAGAAGCAGAAGAAGATGACGACGACGAAAGCACCACCATAGATGGTGGTTGTGGAGGCGGTGGCGGAGTAGGAGGAGCTTGGGGCAGCTCAGGTGCCACAGAGGTTGAAATTGATGCAATAATAAGACTATTGGCAGCTTCTCTATATTTGTACCTAAGAATTTCAGCTCTTATGGAATTAAGCTCAGCTTGTAAATTTTGAATTTGTTGTTGTAATGCTGAAATTGCACCCATGCATCCATACACTGGATCCCTTAGCCTCACATTTGCTTCATATACCAAACTATTTGCTGCATCTGCTCTTTGTCCCACTGGCACCTCCTAATCAATATTTTCACCAGAAAGAAATAAGCCCCAACACAAAAAAAAATGGAAATAAATATAATGATAGTGTAAAATATTTTGCACTATTAATATAGTATTTTAATATGTTTTAATTCGTGGAAAATGGAGCTCGAAAATTAAATGATGAGTTCAACTGAACCCAACATACATTTTGATGCCTTGCGGCTTGCAGTATTGTATATTGAATACATACATACACATAAATTATTGAACATATGATGTCAACATTGCAATATAGTGACAATAATCACAGGCAGATCTAATATTTGAGGTTTATCGGTTTCTACCGTACGTCTCAAGTTAATATACAATAATAAATATGTTCGCACGTCGAATAGCTTGTAGATATTTAGTAAATTTCTGAATATAGGTTTTAATAAAAAAATTATCAAATTCACTTAAACCCACGGATTGCAAGAAACTTCATTAAAGTTTGTATGCATCAAATTCACCTGATGTAACTTATTTTATTTCTAAGCTTCAAGCCTTTCTAGATCTGCCTCTCGCTATACAAGCCTTCCTAACAAAAAAAAAAAGGGCAGCTCGGTGCACTAAAGCTATCGCTATGCGTGGTGTCCGGGGAAGGGCCCCACCACAAGGGTGTATTGTACACAGCCTTACCTTGCATTTCTGCCAGAGGCTGTTTCCATGGCTTGAACCCGTGACCTCCTGGTTCCATGGCAACAACTTTACCAGTTACTCCAAGGCACAAGCCTTCCTAACAAGTATAAAAATATTTTTTTTTATGATAATGCATAGAAATTAAACTAAAACATATGGTATATAGATATGATGAGTAATTGATTTTTTTTGAACTATTGGAATTGAGAAAAAATACCATGAGCAACTTGGAGACATTGCTAGCACCAAAGACTTTATGAACAGCAGCAAATTTGTGAGGTTCATGTGGGGAGAAATAAGGAGAAAAAGGGCATTCCTCAGCACATCTTCTTCTTAAAAGCTTACAAGCAGCACAAGGTGTAACATGGTTCAATGTTGTTCCTCCTGCAACAGGACCCAATACGTGTCTTCTTCCCATTTGTAATTGTTGCATATTTATCTGTGAATTCGATGCATCAATGATCTCTGTCTTTAACTTCTTTCCCATCTCATCCATTCTCTCCCTATTCATCATCACAACAACAAAGTCAAACAGACACATACGGATTCAAAATTTGAAGTTTATTAGAGGTACATATTCAGTGAGATTCTCAATATATTGAATTAGTAACTTACTAGCTCCACCTGTCGTGGCGGAGCAACGCTTTTCGATAAGAAGATTCAAATTAGGAAGTTGTAATTAAGTACACGATGAGAAATCTAAGAGGATTAAACATCTACTACATTGAAAAAACTATTGAACTTGTATATAAACCGTAAGTTTCTAAAGAAAAGGATTCGGATGAACCCCGGCCCCTACGGCCTCCTCCTTTGTTGATTTGACCTAATTAATCTAGTTCTTAAAAGGAATTTAACCAACAACAAAAAAAGAAACTTTATTGGTTTGAACATGCAAATTCAACTACGTACCTTTCTCTTGACATTGATCAAGAAGATCTTTGGTTAGCTCCTTAAATTGGAAACTAAGATGACAATTGAGTTTTAGAGTAAAGAGAGAAAGAAGAGAAATGGGGAAAAGGAGTGCTTAAAAGGCAAGACAAAGGTTATATTATAGAGTAAGAGATAATTAATGTTCTTTCAGAAGAAAGTTTTTAATTATTGAGTGCCAGCCTAGTCAAAGCTTGCTCACGTGTGACTAATTGCACCTATTGACTTTTTTTTTTTTTATTTCTCACCCGGTGTTCGGTACCCACATTGGAGCCCCGACTAATCCGGATCGCGCGTTGCAGCGCCCATTAAGGTGGCAACGCTCCCAACAGAGTTTTCTCCATACCCAGGGTCGAACCCTCGACCTTTGGTTAAGGGTGAAGCAGCCTCATCCACTGCACCACCTATTGACTTTTCATTGCTACCAAACTTAGGTTTCCTTCATTTTTAAATTTTTTTTCTTTTAAATGAAGTTTTATGTAGTGGTGGATAGAAAATATTTGCACAATCAGATAAGTTATTAAGGTGTTATAAATATATTTTTATGATAAAATAACAATAACTTATCAACTAAGTATATAATAAACAGTTCTTAAACTAGTTACATTTTTGTTGGTGCACCTAACTTAAATAATATAAAAACAAATCTTATCATGTACAAAGTTCTAAGCTTATATGCTTTCAAGTATAGAAAGTGATAGACAGAAGTTGACTTGATATGAATACAACAATAGCTTACACAATACATACGTTGTCACAAGTCTGGTAGAAGAAGGATGAATGTACGTTGATCTTACTCCTTCCTATATTTATGAGGTAGAGACGCTGTTTTAAAATTAAAGAACCTCGGTTTAAAGAAATTGTTTTTCGAAAGATGATTTAATGTGAATGTTGATTCGATCTCTTTTCCTCATAATAATATGAACTGAATTTAGACATGTTAGAAAACTAAACAAGGAAGTCCAATTTCTTGTGAGCATCCATTTCCTATTTAGTGTCAACATCAATAACCAAACTCCTTTTTTAGCAGTTGAATTTTTTTACATGTCGTCTCGAATTCTTACTTCAAAGACTTTCAAGACAACAACTACACATGATATAGGCAAGTGTTTTCTTAAAATATATTTGAATTTTTATTTCACCTCTACTTTATATTTTTTATCTTAGACTTCACTTGTGGAATTATGTACTTTTTGTTTAAGTTAATTAGAATAAGATGAAAATAAGTGAAAATAAAAAATAAGATGAAAATTTGTAATTATCAGATGTAAGTGTGAAAAAAAGGCAAATCAGAACCAGCAAATTAAAAGGTGGTCAATATGATTCATCATGTAAAGGAATCATTTGTATCTATAAGGATATTGTCATTTGTTTGGATATTTTTTAGCTGCTAAAATCGAAATATTTTTATAAGATAAATAATATTAGCATTATGATAAATCGATTTCAAGTTATAAGATGTGGGAACATGGAAGCATTGGGAGGATAAAAGACTTGCTAAGTATATAGTAATAAAGAGAGTGAAAGGGTTGCTTTAAATGCAAGGCATTTATGCAGAGATCTAAGTTTAGTTTGACCCATATTTTTAGCCTTCAAAGTCGCCCTCCTGTTTACACTTTACACCATACTTCAATTATTTACATATATCAATAATTAACCTTCACTGATCATATATTATAAGTTTTTTTTTTTTTTTTTCCTAAATACGTAAGGGTGGAATTTTTGACTAAAGTTAAGCCTGACAATGGGTGGTGGAAATTCAAAATTTGGTTCGAGGAGCATCTAACCTAATGTTATGAATAATTTACTAAAGACTTGTTTCAAGGATGCAATAGTCAATGGAGATATGCAGAAAATCCATATGGCCTAATGTTGAACAATAATTATAATGACAAATATATTCTTAATGCTATGTGGCTTGCTGATGAAAATAATTAAAACAATATGGAGGAGAACAAAGCAATAATCAAAAGGGAATATAAAGATCTTATAATTGAGTTGCATGTCTACGGGCTATTGTGAGCCTAATTAATTTAGTATTGTTCTAAAATGGGGGAAATAACTAAACCATATAGAGGATGGTATAAAATAATCTCACGGAATATCCCTACTTACCCCATCCGATATGTCAAACGAACGTCTAGAGCTATTTGCACGCTATAGTGACCACTATTTGCACGCTAGAGCTATTACGTACGTGGTTGAGCGAGAAACTCAATTGGACAAATCTCAGGTTCTTCAGAAACACTTGTTGATACGATTTATCTTGATCGCCGAGCGTTTTTCTTGTTGAGCTGGATCAGATTAGACTTTGACTGTCACATGTCACCTTTTGATACGTTCAAATGTGAAACTCAAATTTTGATCCATACACTTAGTATGATAACTTCAATTAGATGACAAAAAATGTAGATGTTTCCACTGAGAATCTCAGTGATTTCTTTAATTCCTCTCCTTCACAAATCACATGCCTCATTGATCAACGTACCATTACATTCAAGTTTATTTGATGCCCTCATGCATTCCCATTTTCAATTTCTTCATAGGAGTATTTTTTATTCATAAGTAACTGGGGATCTGTTGCCATGTGGTTTTGAACATTATATTGTGTGTATTCATGAAAACTAGAAGCTATATATAGCCTATATGCTTAATTTATGGATACTGTATAAAGATTAAACTATTCAAACTAGCCAAAAAATGTTATGCAACTTTAATTGGGCCTTAATTGGTTTAATTTGTGGCTGTCTTCAAAGACCTTAAGCCACATGTTCAAGTTTATTCCACTGGGCCAAAACTAGGATTGGGTTTAATGTACATTTTTAGGTTACTCTTACAAGTATTCTTGTTCCCCTTTATTGAAGTATGTTTAAAGTGTGTTCCTGTTTTATAATTCAAGTTTTTTGGAAAAAATAAGTGTTTTCGGAGTAGAAAAAGAAGTTGCTTTCACTTTTTTTCTTTTTCTTTTAAAATTAAAGATTGGCCATGGGCCCGTTTATTATAAAAGCAGAAAAACAAATATTTACACAACTAGAGGTTATCAGATTTCCTCTTTTAAATTTAAAACGTTGGTCAAGCACACAGTTTAGTGTGCTTATAGTAAAAAAGGTAGATTTTACTTTCAGTACATTATTCTTGAAATTCTAGTTTATTTTGAAAATGATCATTATATTATCCGTACGGGGTCATGATTGGTCCGAAACAACCCATGTTCGTGACTCCAAAAATTTGCGAGCGCCAGCAAATTCAAATTATTGTCTTTACGTACAAAAATGATGAAACTATAAGAGTTTAATAATGATGAAATTGGCCCAACTCTCAAACAATTCTTTTTCCTTTTAAAATCTAAAAGGATCAGAGTATACATTTTAAAAAAAAAAATATTATTTATACAAGGTAATTTTATGATGAAATTAATTCAAATGAGTCATATTCCCCCCCAAGCTCCGCTCAAGAACCCATGTTTGATGAACACGTTTAATTGCTTTAATTCACTTTCAAGAAAAATGTCCTGATCATGAATAATGTTGAAGAAGAAAATAAAAAGAAAGAAATCTTTTGATTAAATTGAAATCATAGACGAGAGAGTTACTGGTATGTCCCTCACTTCTTTGAAAAAGAAAAACAAATTCCCCTGTATGTTTTTTTTTAAAAATCTTTTTAACTATACATTCATTTTTTCTACACAAAGAAAAAAACAAAACAAACAAACAAAAGACATTATCGTAAATCTTTTTTTCTTTTTTGATAATAAAATATATAAAATTAAAATAAAAATTCATTCAAAGCTCCTTCCCTACCGAGGGAAACATAGCTAGCTATCGGAATCCTCAACCTCTGCTATTTGCTGGCCCAGAATTACCAGCTTCAATTTATTCCTCCATACATCTTTATACAAGTCACCATCACCATCATTTTTTTGAACTTCGATAATTACTAAACGTTCGGTCAATCGATACACATCCAGGCTCATAGTTACTTTACCATTTTGGACTTTCATCTCAATTCCCCAATCTTTTTTCTTCCTCAACCTGAAATTCTCCTTCTTCCCCAGCTCTTCAATACTTTCGATTAACCTCTCCGGCGACTCTTCCACCACCATCCTCTCCAAATCATCCATCGGATTGTTCGATTTGAGCAATCCTGAAATGTCCAACCCTGAAGAGAATGAAATTAAATCAAATGCGTTCAAAGAGTTTGATATTAACGAATCCTTATTTTCTTCCTCTCCTGAGAATTTGATGAATTTCAATCCCTTTCTAAACCATGGATCCCTGATGATCTCATCAATCGTTATTCTCGTCCCTGGATTTACATCCAGAAGACGAGATAGTATCCGTTTAACATCCGGAGACATCCATTTCGGACACCTGAATTCACCTTTATAGATTTTCTTGTACATTAACATCAGGTTCTGATCGTAAAATGGGAAATAACCAGCGATCATAATATAAAGAATAATTCCACATGACCATATATCAGTTTTCGCTCCATCATATCCTTTGATCGTCAATATCTCCGGTGCTACATAGGCTGGAGTTCCACAAACCGTATGTAGAAGTCCATCGAATGATTGAATTTGGTCAGTTGTAGCACTGAGTCCGAAATCAGAAACCTTGATATCTCCATTTTCGTCTATTAGAATGTTTTCTGGTTTCAAGTCACGATGGTAAACTCCGCGTAAATGGCAATAATTAACCGCAGAGATCAGTTGTTGGAAGCATTTGCGACTTAGATCCTCGCTAAATCTGCTTTTATTCGCGATCAGGTTGAATAATTCGCCTCCTTTAACATATTCCATGATGAAATAGATCTTCGTCTTGGTGGCCAGAACTTCATGGAGTTTAACAATGTATGGATGTTGTAGCTGGCGCATAATGGAGACTTCACGTTCGATTTTCTTGTCAGGTATGCCATCTTTGTTGGAAATATTGCTCTTATTAATTACTTTGATCGCGACGCTTTTGCCACTGTTGATTTCTCTAGCGTGGTACACTTTGGCAAACGCGCCGCAACCAAGTAGCTTTCCAAGCTCATATTTTCCGAATAGGAGGTTCTCCGGCATCGGTGAAAGATGCCGGGGACAGTTAACGTTGTGTTTTGGTTTATAAGATACGAATTATGATTAATGAAGAAGAAGCTAAAGGGTTGGTATATATAGTTTTTTTTTTTTTTTTGGCTGTTCTAATTTTGTTGTTGTATATATAGGAATAGTTCAAAATAGGGAAACTTCTTGTTTAAGTTTATTTTGTTTTCGTTGTCCTTAACACAGTGTACTTGTGTTATATAGGACGTCTTTATTTTCAAATGCTTTCCTTTTTTTATTTGGTCCAGTCGGAGAATTTTTTGTTTCCACGTGAATTGTAAATTTTTGAATTAGGCACTTGTTTTAATTTAATTCACTTGTTCCACTTTATTCGTTTCAATTTAACATTATATATTAATTAATTAAAAATAATAATTAATAATATGAATGCTTTATTATACTAACCCTACTAAATAATATTTACATTTTAATTTAAAAAAATAATTAATACTAATGATAAAAAAGGAAAAGAATTATTTTTTCTTGATTAATGAAAAATAATAAATAAAATAAAAAATTAAATTAAAAAATTTAAAATAAATAAAATATTAGAAAATTTGCAACGAATAAAATGATACGAACGGAGTATTTTTTTCCTAATTCAATGGTTTTAGTCAACACAATTAAAAGTCGGTTTTGGCAGTGGTGTACACGTTTCAGTCATCTAGTAAATTTCAATGAAGTACATATTATTATTTTTCTCTTTGCTTAAACCGATTATTGCTTAATTATATTTATCCAAACAAAAAAGTTTCCCCCTCACTTATCTGTGTTTCCTTATCGTTTTAATTCACAATCTTGGTCCACTAATATGTAGTTCTAATTTGCGACCATTCACTTCAATATTTACTAAAAGGCAATCAAAATATAAAGTAATAATATACATATAAATATAAAAGAATTACCTCTCTCTATAATATAATTTTAGAAAACAAAAATTTTCAATCGACACTCTTAATAAGTAATGTTCCGCCACTATTTGTACAGACTTACTAGCTAGTAGTATGAATATATATATATATATATATATATATATATATATATATATTTATAATTTCTATAATTGATTATTATTCAACTATATACTCCATACAATTTTGTCTAAAAATTACAGCAACGTTACAACAAATAACAGGATTAGTTTATTCAATGAAAGACTGAGTACACGTGAGACGTGACTTAATACTAGTATTATTTTTTATAAATAAGGACGGTATAAGTCCAACACGTAATGTATAAAGTCGGTCTAATTATTAATTAGGGTGTCAAAGTTTCTAGGCTCCTTATTGTTGGTGCAGTTGAGATATGAGAAAGAGAACAACAGAGAGTATTAGAGTAGGTAAGACTAGTATTAATTGTAATTAAGGCAAAAACAAAAATGGATGGTGGGAGAATGACCACGTGTCCGCGGTTTGGTTGACTAATAATAACGCGTAGAGTTCGTAGATTCGCCAAACATTGCCCACAGGCAGTTTCCACACACACATTTAACACTTTTGACAAGGGGTGTACAGATCAAATCGTCAAATCAAATCGAACCGATGAATCAAATCAAATCGAGAAAAAAAAATGATTTATGATTTGCTTTAATTGGTTTGGTTTTAGAAAAAAAAAAACCGACCATTCTTGGTTTGAATTGGTATTGACAAAAAAAAAAGTCAAACCGAATCCAAATCAAACCGACATAATATATATATATATATATATATATATATATATATATAATATTCAAACTTTTTTATACATAAAATATTAATTATAATCTACTTTTTAAATACTTTTTCAATTAATTTTAGTAATTTTCAATAATTTGAAAGTAGATGTGGATATATATTTAGATTTGGACCTTTAAGTTGTAATATTTGTTCATTAATTGCTAATTAAATGCTCCAAAACCCAATATAAACTTAAAACCTAAATTTTTCATTTTTCATCTCACTTTTTTTGTTTCAAGAGAGTTTTTCGCTCCTCATTTTTTCATAATTATGGTTTTTCATTAGCACATGAGTGAAAACATATTTGATCTAGTCTTCGATCACAATATAATTGTAAAAACTAAATATTATAAAAAAAAAATCGAAAAAACTGAAAAACCCGAAAAGCCCAACTAAAACCTAAACCGAAAAAACCAATTTTATGTTGGTTTGATTTGGTTTATAGTTTTAATACACTGACATGATGTACTTTTGACAAGCCATATATACAAGTACAATTAGAGTCGTGAATATGGCCAGGCCCGTTGGGCTGGGTCGGTCCAGTCCGTAAATTATTAGGGTTGTATTGCGATTTTTACAGCTCATTTAAGAATAATTTTTTTTTAGTTCGGCTCGTATAAGCCTGTTGGCCTTGAACAATATGGGTTGGATTGGCCCATGGGCCAAATAAAAAATGATTAAAAAATAGAATAGAGTACTAAGAATAAAAAAGAGTTCAAACTCAAAGTCTATTTGAACCATCATAGATATTTAAATGTTAAATATTTTTATAAAATATTTAAATAATTAAAATATAAAATACTAATTTTTTTAAGAAATTAAATATGTTTGATGAAGATGATGTGACGATGTTGAACACGCCATAAGTGTTATGTGAGTTTTTTTTTAGTTCATTTTTCATTTTTAGTGGATTAAATATTAATATTTTTTTTGTTTTTTATTGTGATCAATTAAAGAAAAATTAGATTAATATTGTTATTTAACTAGTTATATTATTACTCATTAACAGTTTCGTTTGTTTTTCAACTTCTCTATTTGATTTGAATTTGGTATCAAAAGTTATTTAATTTGGCAAATTATTAGTTTTTGTTTTTTTATATAAATTTGAGACTTGATTAACAAGTAGTAACTTCATGTAATATTATGTTGTAAATATTTGTGTAATTAACAATTTAAAATTAAAATTATGAAAATAATATATTTTAATAAGTGGTTTGGCCCGTGGAGGTCCGCAGTCCACACTATGATGGATTGGGCTTGCTATTTTCTGACCCGTCATGTTGATGGGCCATCCTGGCCTGACCCGTTGAATTTCAAAGCCCGTATGAGCTAGCCCGGATGGGTTGGGTCAACCCGTATTGACAACCCTAAGTACAATACAAATATTATTCAAAAGATAATCTTCTATTTTATTCCAATCGTCTATCTTTACTTATTTATTTTTTATTTTGAAATGTCCAACAATACTTATCCCTATATTCCTTTTTTGGTTGTTACTTATTGTTTAGCCTTGCTTCAAAAAATATACTCCCTCTTTAAAAAGAATACAACAACAACAACAACAAACCCAATATATTCCCACATAGTTGGGGTTGGGGGAGGGTAAAATGTACGCAGTTCATACTACTATCTCCGAAGAAGTAGAGAGGTTGTTTCGGATAGACCCCCGGCTCAAAACCTCTTTAAAAAAGAACGATCTATTTTAATTTTACACAGAGTTTAAGAAAATTAAAAAAGAAATTGAATCTTGTAGTCCTAAATTAAAGTTATGTCACATGCATCAAAATAACTTTTAATCTTGGGAAAAGTCATCATTTCCACCTTAAACTATTTCTGAAAAGTCGAAGACACAACTAAACTATTGAAGTGACCTAATACACACCCATACTATTTAAAAGTGAATTTATTTACCCCTCGTAACTGACCTGGCAAAGAAAGTGATATCCACATTCCTACACGCGCGTGATAAGCCAAAAAAATATTAAAAACTTATTAAAACGCCCACACGTCATCATTCAATTGGATTTTAACAACTAATTATATTCAATTACTTTTCTTTTTAATATTTATATAGTTTTTATTTTCTTTCTTTACTTTTTTTATGTATTTTCCTCTCTTTTTTCTCTTCATCTTTGTCTTCTTTCATATTTTCTCCTCTCTTTCTTAACTTAATCTTTAATTCCTTAGCTCAATTTTTCTCTAACCTCCATGAATTCATCGTTGAGTTTACATATATACTTATCCTTTTAACTTTTTTTTTTCTTTTTTTTCGACATTTTGTTATAGATAGTTGAAAATCAAATTGAATTGTGGCTTGTTTGAATTTTACAAATTTGAGTTGGGGGTATCTTGAATTTCACGAGTTGAGTTTTGAATTTCTTGTATTTTACTGAATTGCGTAGTGGGTTTCTCGAATTTTGTGAATTGAGTTATGGATTTATCGAATTTTACAGAGTTGAATTGGGGGTTTCTTGCATTTATGATTTGCTCGAATTTGGGAGTTATGATTTGGTTTTTTTTATGAATTGGGTTATGATTTGCTCGAATTTTATCGAATTGGATTTGGGTTTCTCGAATTTTACAAAATAGCGGAAGATTGTGAAACAATGAAAAAATTAAAGTTATTTTGCTTGTTTGATTCGAGTTACTTTGATCCGATCAAATTCGTTTTTATCAATAAATGGATTTTACCCAAATTTAAACTAAACAACAAAGATTGAAGTTGGTAATTGAAGAAGCAGCAGTAGGCTAGGGCTAGTGCATATACTTAAAAAATTGATGGAGCTGACTTCCACTTCCAGTGGTGACTTCAATCGGACTTCTTTTAGATTTTTAAGCTAATTTTTTCCTGTTATTTTCTTTCTCCCTTTTTCTTTTCTTGTTTCTCAAATTCTTAATAACCAAGACAATCATATTTTTCCGGCAATATGGCTTCCCCAAAAAACAAACATGTATCTCAGTATATGGGATAATTTTTATCTAGAAAAAGAAAAGAGATTAAGCTTAAAAAAAAAAAGTAAAAAAAAATATGTTATTGACACGTGTCAGCGCGTGTACACACATTTAAGACAAAATTTGGTTATGACATTTGAAAGGGTAAATAATTTCACTTTTAAATAGTATAGGTGTGTATTAGGTCACTTCAATAGTTTAGGTGTGTCTTCGACTTTTCGAGTATAGTTTGGGGTGAAAATGATGACTTTTCCCTTTAATCTTGTGGTTTTAAACATGTCATGTGTAAAGTTAGAATTAAAGTGTTGCCAAAAAATGAAAGAGGTCATTCTTTTTCAACAAACTAAAAAAGAAAATAGATTGTTCTTTTTGAAACGAAGTAAGTACCACCACTTCTCGTCATATTCTTCTAGCTTTGTTTGAGCGTATTTTCTATCCTCTCTTCTTAATATCCACCATCCAGGTTAGTAAAATAGATTTTTATCTCGCAATTTCGCATGACATTTAAATCATATAACTCTGTCCTCTAATTCTTATATATAGGACTATTAATTGAAGTTTGAAATACGAAATTCAAACTTTATAAAATCACAATTTTATGAACATATGCATCATTTTGATCATCAAAACGTAAAAAATAAAATAAATTAATTTGATATCTTCCCGCTTTTTAAGTTATGGCTAAACATAAATAATTTGCAAACACTGGCTAAAATTTAAATAGTAGTCCTAAGTGGCTACCTGGTGCTACTTCCTCTCTACAAATGCAAGTCCATCCCAAGAAAATTTTCCCAAAAGTGTTACCTTGGCTGTAACAACTTATTCATAAATTCAAAATTTCCAACTCTTTTCTCAAACACATTACGTATGACAACGTGCATGTTGAATATATTCTTCAAGAATAGTATATTTTTCTGGAAGAATTCAATACGACTGCGACAGTATTTTCGGTGAGTCTGTGTTGCTTTGATAAATTTCAATGTCATACAACAGAAAAAGACGGTATTTAAGGTACATGATCAAAGATTATAAGAAGCAAAATTTCATTGCAAGACTCTTTTTGGAGTAGTGCTCATGTTGTCATCCTTATAACTATTGGAAAACAAATCTTTGCATAGCTCACCATAGAATGTGCACACCAAGTCAATAAATACAGGACTTTTTAAATTCTTCCAACAGTGTAGTAATTCTTCTACATCCATTAAATCCCTCATTTTCCCTTCTTCAACAATCATTTCTGCTAGATAATTCTCGAAGCTTCTACATGCATCTTCAACATCGTCTTGAAATATTACTACTTCTTTTTTAGTAGCTCCACTTAATCTTGCATAAGCTGGAGTTATTGGTGATGGAACTGGTGCTTTAATATGGCCTGCGTCACAAAATATCGACACATTTAGTAATAATTTAAGAAAAATGCATTAGCTTTTATTGTTTTTCCAAAAAATATTTCTGCGTGCATGAAGCATTTTCTATTCACGCTGGATTCAGAGCTAGGAAATTAATTACAAGGGCTCCACTTTTAGGGGGTGTGATGTAGATAGCTTGCCTGATTTCAGACTCAGAACACGTGACCTATAGATCATAGGGAGACAACTTTACTGTTGCTCTAAGACCTCCCTTATAATGGCAAGTTAGGTCATGCTTATTAATTTGACTCATTTTGACCTGCTCAATTACTACGTACCCCTCCACCCCCCCGGCCACTTTTAATTACCTGCATCGGAGAAACTTTTGAGCTCCATGACTTGGTCCTTCTCTCTTGATGGTCTCCTTATCGAACGAAACACCGAAAGAACTTGTGAAGCTTGCTTTTTACGGGTGCTTTCACATCTTATTGAAGGACGAAAAATTCGAAGCCTTCTTATAAAGAGGGGCTTTCTTAGTCTTAATTTGAACTTGAACAACTTTACTATTTTCTTGCATGGATTGAATTTGAAGCAACATGAAGTGCTCATTTTCATTTTTGTTTTTGTACTTTAAAGGGTTGAGAAAAGAGTGTAGATAGATAGATGAAGCATAAAAAGTGAATGATGGTTTATTATTGGGATATTTTTGCTTTCAATTTTGTATTGACAAGAGAGTTGTGGGTGATATATAAGATTAAATTTGTTGAGTTGGGTGTATTAGGATGAAGAATAGAAAAATAAGTTGTGGGTTGCACGTTTTTTGATTTAGAAGAAGAAATTAAAGGTGGTACACCATGAAAGAAATGTCACCAACTCTTGCTAGCTAGTTGCTAATACTAATATACTACATAGATTTAGATGAATGAGCTAGATCCTTGTGTCATAATTTGATCATTTTGATGTATCAAGTTTGTGTTCAGTTCAATACGTATGAAAAGTGTGAATGGAAAATGGAGGGAAAATAGTGGAGGAAAGAGAGAAACTAAAATGGAAAGTGTACTTTTTAAGGAAAAATTTATTAATTCTCCCACATTGATGGAAGAAGAGAACTTTGAAGTTTTTATAATAAGAAGCACTTATTACACAACACGGATAATTCTTATATATAGGACTATTAATTGAAGTTTGAAATAAGAAATTCAAACTTTATAAAATCACAATTTTATGAACATATGCATCATTTTGATCATCGAAACGTAAAAAATAAAATAAATTAATTTGATATCTTCCCGCTTTTTAAGTTATGGCTAAACATAAATAATTTGCGAACACTGGCTAAAATTTAAATAGTAGTCCTAAGTGTCTACCTGGTGCCACTTCCTCTCTACAAATGCAAGTCCATCCCAAGAAAAATTTCTTTTGTAAGGGCTGACCTACGCTGGGTTTACTAACAAGGTTGTTCGGGGCGCGTATGATCGATTGTGACTGCGAGAGCTTTCCACCCACTCCATAACACCGACGGCTCCCCCTCCTAAAATAAGGGTGACTCAACTAGAGGTCGTGTACAACACGTATACTACGGACTTGTTGTAGAAAGAATGACTCGGGCTATGCACATGATGCCAGATATAAAGCGATAACACATAAAGAAAGACTGTAAACAAAGAACACGTAGACACTTAACGATGATAAAACAATAACACAAAACAAACAAACAAAATGTCTATACACTTATAGTGCCAAACTAAGCCGAAACAAGTCCAAAATAAGCTCGAATTCTGAAAAATCCCCAGCAGAGTTCTAGTATATTAAAAAATGGTGAGGTTTGTTCTAGTATATACAGTGTGTGTATGAAAAAATATCCCCAAAATGAAAATTGTGTGGGCCCGTCTGTGATTAGAGAAATGGAAAATATGTGTCCATGGTGGAAAATCCCCTCCTCACGTGCTGTGCATATATTCCTTTTGGTGAGGTGTCTTTTGTTTTTGTGAGTTTGTTAAGAAAAAGATAATAAAATATGAGAGATAAGGGTAGGGGGTGGGGTAGGTGGTTTGGATGGTTAGAACAAGATAAAATTTGTTAGGGAGTTTGTTATTTTTGTTCTTTTATGGGGAATAATAGGGGGTGGGGTAGGTGGTTTGGATGGTTAGAACAAGATAAAATTTGTTAGGGAGTTTGTTATTTTTGTTCTTTTATGGGGAATAATCACATGAGTAACGGTGCGTGGTAAGGTGAGCTAAAAATGGATAAAATTAGACTTTGGGACGGACAAAATTAGGTGTCTACAGCATGCCCCCTTTGAATGTAAACACGAAGTGTTTGCAGGCAAATAAGTAGACAACAATACAAAATTTTGTTCGATTATTATTCGAAGGAAGAAATAGAAGGAATGAGGACAACCGAGTTGGAGAGTCGAGTAAGGTCCCATCGAGGTTCCGGTCCGCGGCTCTGTCACTACATCAAAAATGAAAATTACAAGTTAAAACATAAAAGAAATTATAAAAATCCTATCTATGCAACTTCTTTTAGACTCTTGACTTGCTACTTCATCACCCTATTCTTCAGGCGGGCTCCTGACTTGTAATTTCTTCACCCTATTCTTCAGGCGGGTTCCTGACTTGCAATTTTTCAATCTGTTGACTTTCAATATTTTTACCTTGTTGCTTGACTTTCAACTTCTTCACCATGTTGCTTGACTTTTCATTTATTCGCCCTGTTCTTCAGGCGGACACCTGAAATCACATCAAAACTAAAAGAAAATTATCCCAAACAAAGATTATTATAAAGAGATTTCATTTGCCAGAAAAATGAAGTTCCAAACACAAGAATTAAATTTTGCCCCAATTTATCATCAAAGGACTTTTGTGAAAGTCACATCATTACAGAAATCAAGGAGAATGACTCGACTAAAAGGTACGTCTTATAGGAATCAAAGGGAATGACTCGACTACAAGGTACGTCTTATAGGAATCAAAAGGAGATAACTCGACTACAAGGTACATCTTATAGGAATCAAGGGAGATGACTCGACTAAAAGGTGCGTTTTCTAGGGGTCAAGGGAATGACTCGACTAAAAGATACGTCTTATAGGAATCAAACGGAATGACTCAACTAAAAGGTACGTCTTCTAGGGGTCAAGGGAATGACTCGACTAAAAGGTACGTCTTCTAGGGGTCAAGGGAAATGACTCGACTAAAAGGTACTTCTTATAGGAGTCAAGGGGATTGACTCGACTAAAAGGTACATCTTATAGGAATCAAGGGAGATGACTCGACTAAAAGGTACGTCTTATAGGAGTCAAGGGAAATGACTCGACTAAAAGGTACGTCTTCTAGGGGTCAAGGGAATGACTCGACTAAAAGGTATATCTTCTAGGGGTCAAGGGAAATTAATAGACTACATATATAATTATTAAATACATCTGGGTTATTCTGTAATTAGTTATTCTTCAGTTCTCTATATATACAGCTGTAACCCCTTCAATATTAATGAGATCAATTAATTCTTAAATCTGTATCATGGTATCAAAGCTAGGGTTTCTTCTTCCGCCCAAACCCTAATCTCTCCTCTTTTCCGACGTGTGTGCGCCGCCGCCACCGTCTACACCACGCCGCACGGCCTCCCTCCTCTGCCGTAGGTCGGCGCCATGGACAAGGTTATTGATCCTCTGTCAAAATTACCGTCTGGAGTAAAATTACTGCTCAGGCATCTCCACAATCTCATCCCCGAAAAATTATCTGACAACAACTACCCGGCCTGGGCACTTAACGTCCGCACCGCCCTCGCAGCCAACTTGCTGCTCGGATGGATTGACGGTGCGGAGAAGCCGCAGCCCGAGACAGCCGAGAAGGACGGCGTCAAGCTCCCAAATCCCGACTACCTTCCGTGGATGATCGTAGACACTCAGATCCGAGCCTGTCTTCTCGCAGTTATTAGCCCCTCTGTGCACAAACACGCCCGGGGTTTTCTCACATCGGCTTCACTTTGGGACGCACTAGCCACAAGGTACAACTCTGTGTCCACGACTCATATTTTTCAGTTGCGTGACAAATTGCATACTCTTCGGAAGGGAACGAAGACGATGACTCAATACCTTGATGATGTGGCCTCTATTCTGTCTGACCTAGATGCTGTGAACGAGATTATTCCTGAACGAGACGTGGTGAATGCCGTGATACGTGGTCTTCCGGCTGGCTATTCCTCTCTCAAACAGCATATTCGCCTCTCGCCTGTCGAAATCACTCTGAATCAACTGTCTGGATGGCTTAATGCAGAAGAATTGAATCTAGACATGGAACACAAATTACTGCTCGGAGAAGCCAGTTCCACCCCTGGCGTCACGGCTCTTTACTCGGCTGGCAGCGGAGGCTCGGCCAGGGGTCGCGGTGACGATCGCCGTAACCAAGGGCGAGGCAGCGGCGGCGGTGACCGTCGAAACACCGGGCAGCAAGGCAGAGGCGGGCCTCCACCGAGGGACGGCTTCCAGTCAGGCCGCGGACAGGGACGAGGAAACCAGCGGATGCCCACACGAGATCTTCCGACGTGCCAAATTTGTGCTAAACGGGGCCATTCTGCGGCTAATTGCTGGTATCGTTATGATGACTCGCAGAATGTAAATAGCCAGTCCGGAGGATCAAGGGCGATGCATGCGTCCACAAACGCTCAATCTGGCGATTGGTATCTAGACACAGGTGCTAACACCCATGTGACGTCGGATTATTCACAACTTCAAGCTCCTCATCCGTATCATGGCTCAGAAACTATTACAGTAGGCAATGGTCAATCCCTTCCCATCACAAACACCGGCTCTGGGTATGTCTATACCCCAAATGGTAAATTTCATCTCTCAACCCTTCACCACGTCCCTTCCCTCACATCCAATCCTTTATCTGTTTATCGCTTTACTAAAGAAAATAACTGCACCCTCATTTTTAATGACACCAATTTCCAGATAGTGGACAATACCACGAACCGGGTGCGGTACACGGGCCGCTGTGAGCATGGGCTATACACTCTTCCATCCAGGTCTCCGTCTGTTGTGAGTCAAGCCATTCTCTCGTCAACCTGGCATCGCCGGCTTGGGCACCCATCATCCGCCATCACCAAATCCATTTTATCTTCCTTAGGTTTTAATTTTTCAGAAAAATTACATTGCGAGTCCTGTTCAGTGTCTAAATCTTGTCGTTTACCTTTTTCACTGTCTGAACACAAGGCCACTGCGCCATTTCAATTAATTCATTCTGATGTTTGGGGTCCAACCTCAGTTCCTTCTGTTCAAGGTTTTCGTTATTATATCTGTTTTGTTGATGATTACAGTAAATTCACTTGGCTTTATCCTCTGAAATTTAAATCCGAAGCTTATACTATTTTTGTAAACTTTGACCGAATGGTTCAAAATCAATTTAATGCCAAAATCAAAATTTTTCGAAGTGACAATGGCAAAGAATTTGTCAACAATGCATTTGGTGTTTTTCTTCAAAATCTAGGGGCTCTTCATCACACTTCATGTCCATATACCCCTGAACAAAATGGCGTTGCTGAGCGCAAACACCGTCACCTAATAGAAACAGTTGTTGCGCTCCTCCATGATTCCACCTTACCTGTTTCCTTTTGGGTTGATGCCCTTGCTACTGCCAACTACCTCATAAATCGCATGCCCACTCACACTCTCTCCAACTCCACTCCATATGCCCGTCTCTACAATCATCCACCCGACTATATCCATCTCCGCCCGTTTGGGTGTCTAGTTTATCCCTGGTTGCGTCCGCACACTCAACATAAACTTCAACCTCGGTCAACCCCTTGTGTCTTTCTAGGCTATCATCCCACTATCAAAGGTTACAAATGTTTCGATCCTGTATCTCAGAAAACATATGTTTCCCGTCATGTTCGTTTTGTGGAGGAACAATTTCCTTACACAAGTCTTTCCTCTACTCCATACTCCCCCAATCCACTTGGCGTTGTGCCATTATTTCCGTCCTTTTCTCACGCTCATGCTCCGGCTCACTCGGCACCTAACCCGGTACCCCACTACACCACTACCCACCCGAAACCCCAAACCTCTCACCCGAACACCCAGCCGACTGCCACACAACCCACCACTTCCCTACATCATACTCCTAACACACATACAGCCACCCCATCCACCGCTGCATATCCCAGCTCCCACGGCAGCCCCACCCAACCCCCGCTCACGCATCATACAACTCCACCACCCCTTCCTAATCACCCTCCACTCAACACTCATCCTATGACAACCCGAGCCAAGGCCGGTACCTTCAAACCCAAAGCCTACCACACTCAAATACCCTTTGATGCACATCCCACAACTGAGCCTACTACCTACAACCAAGCCTCCAAAAATAGTTTCTGGTGCCAAGCTATGGATGAGGAATTTCAGGCTCTGAATGAACAACGTACATGGGATTTGGTACCTCTGCCTAGTAACCGAAAGTCTATTGGGTGCAAATGGGTGTTTCGCATCAAACGAAATTCAGATGGATCTCTTTCTCGCTATAAAGCACGTCTGGTTGCAAAAGGGTATCATCAGGAGTATGGTGTGGATTATAAGGAGACCTTCAGCCCTGTTGTTAAGCAACAGACTATTCGTCTGGTCTTGTCTCTTGCTCTTCACTATGATTGGCCGCTTCATCAGCTAGACGTCAGCAATGCCTTTCTTCATGGTCATCTTGAGGAAGAAATCTATATGGTTCAGCCACCGGGATATGTTAATCCCAACCGTCCTCACTATGTTTGCAAGCTTCGCAAATCACTGTATGGCCTGAAACAGGCCCCTCGTGCCTGGTACACACGTCTCTCTACTTTTCTGCAGGGTCTTGGTTTTCGCACCTACCATCATGACAACAGCCTCTTCACCCTTCACTGTTCTCGAGGGACAGTCATCATTCTTATCTATGTGGATGATATTGTTATTACAGGCAGCTCGTCATCACTCATCACTGAAATTACTGAAGCTATGCATCGTGACTTCAAACTTAAGGACCTCGGTCCTCTGGAGTTCTTTCTTGGCCTCGAACTCATCCGCAAATCGGGAACCATATTGATGCATCAGACAAAATATACCCTTGAACTTCTAAATCGGGCTGGAATGACAGACTGCAAACCCGCGGTCACTCCCATGGCAGTCCGCCAATCCCCAGGGCCGAATACTCCCTTTGCCGATCCTACACTATATCGGAGCCTCGTCGGTGGACTTCATTATCTTGCTGTTACTCGTCCGGACATCCAATATGCAGTCAATCGAGTCTCCCAATCAATGCATGCTCCCACAGAACAACACTTTCAGGCCTTGAAACGCATTCTGCGCTATCTTCAAGGTACTCTTCACTGTGGAATTTTATTTCAAAAGGGCTCGTTTGATATATCTGTTTTTTCTGATTCGGATTGGGCTAACGACAAAGATGATCGAAAGTCCACTACTGGATATATTGTTATGATGGGACCGAATCTGATTTCCTGGTGCACCAAGAAGCAAACGCGAGTGTCCCGTTCCTCCACAGAAGCAGAATATCGTGCCATGGCTGCGGGTGTTGCTGAAGCCATGTGGTTACGATACCTTACGGATGCACTTGGCATTCCCCCGACGAAACCACAGATTTATTGTGACAATCAGTCCACTATTTGTGTTACCAAAAATCCAGTCCTTCACGATCGTATGAAGCATGTTGGGTCTGACTGTCACTTTGTTCGCGATGAGGTACTTGCAGGAGCAATGGCCACGCACTATGTCCCATCTACTGACCAGCTTGCTGATATTCTCACCAAGCCTCTTCCGTTACAGCCTTTTCAGTCTCTCTGCTCCAAGCTGCCCCTCGTTACCGCTGATCAACTTGCGGGGGGATAATTGACTACATATATAATTATTAAATACATCTGGGTTATTCTGTAATTAGTTATTCTTCAGTTCTCTATATATACAGCTGTAACCCCTTCAATATTAATGAGATCAATTAATTCTTAAATCTGTATCAGAAATAACTCGACTAAAAGACACGTTTTATAGGAGTCAAGGGGAATGACTCGACTAAAAGGTACGTCTTCTAGGGGTCAAGGGAATGACACGACTAAAAGGTACGTCTTATAGGAATCAAGGAAGACGACTCGACTAAAAGGCACGTCTTATAAGAGTCAAGGGGAATGACTCGAATAAAAGGTACGTCTTCTAGGGGTCAAGGGAATGACTCGACTAAAAGGTACGTCATATAGGAATCAAGGGGAATGACTCGACTAAAAGGTACATCTTATAGGAATCAAGGAAGATGACGACTAAAAGGTATGTCTTAAAGGAGTCAAGGGGAATGACTCGACTTAAAGGTACGTCTTCTAGGGGTCAAGGGAAATGACTCAACTAGAAGGTACGTCTCCTAGGAGTGAAGGTTCAATTTAAGAAGTGTATTACCTAGCAAATGAAAACTAAAATTCCTGGACAAGAAAGTGTGTCTTCGAGGGATATAGGATGATGATTTTTATCATGATTTGATTATCAAACCTGTGCAGCAACTTTGCTTCCTGCATTTGTTGAAGTGAGACATTGCAACCCTTGATATTTATGCTCTGAAGTCCTTGCTTTAAAGGTAATATGTTTCCTGTTTCATCAAAGAAAACTTATGAGTTTAAAACATGGTGGTTGGTTTGTGGATTTAGCTTTCGCGGCGATCGCTCTTGCCCTCGTCACATTTAACCTTGCTTCCAACCATTAGCATATATCATTGAATTGCTGAATCATTAATCCGAACTCAGATTATTAAGAGTGACTAAAACAAATATAGTATATCTGCTTTGTCATGCTTCTCAGATAGACCCTTTGAACCTTGGTATTTCCATGAGTTCCCTGACTTCTCTGTTGACAAAACTTTCTACATGCCCTTTTTGGGATCACAATCATGTCTCTTTTATGTGCTGACTTTTGTCTTGCTTTGTGCAATTGAGGAGACTGGTAGCCAGTTTTGAAATCTTTTCTCACTTGTTTTGACATGGACTCGACTCAACGACAAGAGAAAGATGACAATGATTTTTTATTTGAATAACTGACTCAAGAAAATAAAATAAAAATAAAGAGAAGAAAGAAAAGACAATGAATGTCCCCATTTGAAACAAAGAAATAAAAAATTCATCTAAAAATGACAGTCAACTCTAATGATTATGTCATGCATATCAGATTAAACTGCTTGATCTTTTCATTCAAAACTCACAAATTGTTGTTGAGTTAATGACCCTGAAACTGAGTTGCTTTCTTAGGTCAATTGCATTCGGAGACCTCATTCGGCTAGTGGCGCCTTGAAGGGTTTTCGCTAACAAGCCTCTCTCATTTATTTTTATCAGTTCATCATTGTCTTATGGTGTCTGTAAGGGTTTTTCACCATTGAGACTCTCTTATTTTCATTTCTCTCAACTCACAGTCGTCTTATGGTGCCCGTGAGGGTTTTCACCGATAAGATTCTCTTATTTTTTATCTCTCTCAACTTTCCATCGTCTTATGGTGCCTGTGAGGATTTTCACCAATAAGACTCTCTCATTTTTTATTTTACTCCTGATTTCTTATGCTGAGGAAGACAAGTAGATCCCAAATGCATCATCATATCCCTTGCATGCTTAGCCTTAACATCCTCAAAGATTGATCTGCAGGTCTTTCTTTGGTTGTAACTTGGCTTTTGGATAGGGTTAGAAAAAAAGAATGACATGAGGCCCAAACGACACTTGAAGTGTGATAGGACTTATAACTTTTGAAATCGACTCAAACAATGAGAATTAACTCATGCCCCACTTTCTTTTGACCGGGTGACTCTAAATTGTTCATTTGGTTGGATCGAACCTAGAGTAGGGCAGCGTACGTATCTCACCCCGAGAGAGGAGAATCAGGTCACGCGTAGTTCTGGCAACTTGTTCTTTTGATTGATTCTGATTTCTTTGTTTTTCTATTTTATTGACTCTTTTTCCCTTTGTAATTTTTCTGACTCTATTTTTCTTGACATTCTCCTCTTTTTTTTTTGGACAATTTTTTTTTTCTTTTTTTTGAAACTTTTCTAACACTATTTTTTTTTCCAATACTTTTCTTTTGAGATTTGCTGACTCTATCGTGATTCCAAAAGAGGTGTAGAAAGAAAATAACACTTAGGCTCAAATGGGGTACGCAAAGGATGACATAATGTATGGATAACAGAATGAAATGCCTTCATCATATCAATCCTTGAAAATGTCAGTACAAATCATGCAATATGAAAGTGAAAGATGAAGATCATTTGTGACACTTTCACAATACTAACTTTAACTGAGCGTGCGTTCCACTACTTTTTCTGGGCTTGTCAAACATACAACTTCACCTATATTATAGATCCCTCACATCGACTGACCCATGCTTTCGTGGAGTTGATTTTTCTGTTCCTCGGGATCACACATCCGCTATTTGACCTAATTGATTTATGTTTTTCAATTGATGACCAAGTTATTCTTGTGATTCTCAAAATAATTGCCTTAATTTTCAAAGAAGGCTTGAACTTGTCACCAAATATCTCAGCACTCTACCTATTTTCTCAGATGATCTCTTTTTCTAACTTTAATCCTCTGATTCAATGTTCATGCTTAAACTAGATTTTAAGATCTGGCTGAAAATTTCACTAGCATGTCATATCACTAGAGTCAACATAAAATGTACTATGTAAAGAAAACAAACAAACAACACATTTAAAACATAAAGAAAAATGGGACACTTCATTTAGTTGAAATAAAAGATAGAAGGGTTTGAACATAAACGACAAAAGGAAAACACAAAATAGATCCCAAACTACAACCCTGAAATAATTCGGACAACAGAAAATAAAACAAAACAAGCTACAAAACCTTTTCCTACTAGGGAGAGGTGTGACTTCTCAATTGCTTAGTCTGACATCTTAGCCACTGGTTTGTATATCAGCATGACTAGAGCTTTACTCACTGTCAATGTTCTGCACCATAGTTGATTTATCTTGAAGCATCTTTTCAATTTCTCTTTTCATAGCACAACAATCTTCAATACTATGATCCTGAACATCAGAATGATATGTACATCGTACATTAGGATCAAAACTTCTTGAATGTGGGTCAAGAGTATACCCAAGGAGAGGAGTGATCATGCCCTGCTGTACTAATCTCTGGAATAAAATTGCATACGACTCTCCAATTGGTGTGAAGCTATTCCTCGACTTCTGCCTCATTTCATTGTTTGGCTTGGACCGAAAATCTAGCCTAGAAGGGCTTTGGTATGTTTGTGGAGTTTGAGGATGACTCTGAAGAGTTGGTACACGCCATTGTGGGTAAGAAGGGAATTGACCATAGAGTTGTGCATTGTATATTGGATATGGAGGTGGGGGAATAGAGTATAATGGATTTTGGGAAAGATTCTGTGAAGCTTGGGATAAACTTGGGCTTGATCCTGAGAGTGACGACGACGTGGTCTTCTTGACCGGGCCCGCTGTCTCAGTCTCAAATTCTCTTCCTTTAAACTCTCAATTTTCTGACTCTTTGTTTCATCCATGATGCCACTCTCTATATCCTTGTTGGACACAACTAACCCTTTCTTGGATTTGGTGTGATGTGGAGGACCAGCCAGGAAGCCATAAACCAACCACCTTAAACTAATTGAACAAGAGACAACAAATATGTTAGAGTTCAACATTTTTCTTCAAAACCTTTTTTTTCATTTAGAAAAGATCACTGAACCCAAGAAGGGCGCCTACATATCTCACTCCCGAAAGAGGAGAATCAGGTGTACGTAGTTCGTAAAGTCTTGCCAAAATGGCCACTAAAACTCTTTTTTTTTTCTTGAAACTTTAAGAAGAAAAGAAAATAACAAATTGTCAAAAGAATTGGCGAAAATCTTTTTGAATTTTTCAGGTTTAACATCCCTATATAAAATAAAATCTATGATTACCAAAGAAAATCTTTTTGGATTTTTAATTTTGAATTTCATATGAAAATGAAATTTACAACTATTAATGGAAAATCATTTTTTAGTTTTATTTTAAAGATGTATATGAAACACCTACTCTAAGTGAAGAGTGAAGAAAATCTTTTTGAATTTTTCAGATTTCTGTACAAAATGAAATCTATGATTATCGAAGAAAATATTTTTGGATTTTCGATTTTGAATTTCATACGAAAATGAAGTTTGAACCTATTAAAGGAAAATATTTTTTTGTTGTTTTCTTTTAAAGATGTACATGAAATACCTACTCTAAATGAAGAGTGAAGAAAATCTTTTTTGGATTTTTGAAATAAGATCCCCGAACCTACAATAGGCTGCCTACGTATCTCACTCCGGAGAGATGAGAATCAAGGGTGCTTAGTTCGTCCAGGTTGGACAATTAAGGATTAAAACAAACTAAGACTAGACCCTAACTTGAGAGACACGACCACAAACAGACGATAAAAACGTCAATAAAATCTTTTTCAGTTTTTAATTTGACATTTCATATAAAACTGCCACCAACAATCATGAAAGAAAAAAAATCTTTTTGGTATTTTCGTTATACGAAATGAAAAATCTTTTTTTTTTTTTTATATTTTCGAATTATAAATGCATGCTAAAGGAAAAAGAAAATATTTTTGATGTTTTTTGTTTTTTGAGTAAATGCATGAAAAAGGTAAAAAAATCTTCTTCTTTTTTGAATTTTTGGATTGTGAAAAATAAAAGTCATAAAGAACTCTAAAAGCTACGAAACTCTCTTTTTTTTCTTTTTTTTTTTTTTCAAGTTTTCCTAACCTACACACTTTTCTTTAATTCTAGCACATGCTTTTGCCCAAATCAGTCTATCAAATGACCATGTTATCCTCAAAGATGCAACATTTAACACGTAAGGATGCTTTAGAGGTGAGTCTCCTACAAAGGACCATATGGATCCCGCTAGGTCTTAATATGATGCAGATAATCATGCCCTAAAGGATGACCTACGTTGGGTTTACTAACAAGGTTGTTCGGGGGCGCGTATCGTCGATAGTGGCAGCGAGAGCTTTCCACCCACTCCATAACACCGACGGCTTTCCCTCCTAAAATAAGGGTGACTCAACTAGAGGTCGTGTACAACACGTGTACTGCGGACTTGTTGCAGAAAGAATAACTCGGGTTATGCACATAATGCCAGATATAAAGCGGTAACACATAAAAAAAACTGTAAACAAAAAACACGTAGACACTTAACGATGATAAAACAATAACACAAAACAAACAAAATGTTTATACACTTATAGTGCCAAACTAAGCCGAAACAACTCCAAAATAAGCTCGAATTTTGAAAAATCCCCAGCAGAGTCGCCAGAGCTGTCACACCCCTTTTTTTAACTCCGAAAATATTAGATTTTATGTTTCGTAAGAGTTTTTATTCTTGAAGTGACAAAAGGTGAAAGTTGTTTCGAAAAAGGATTATTTACATGAAAACTCAGAGTCACCACTTGGCATAATCCGGTGTGCCAAGTCACCTTTGGAAAATCCTTTTCAAAATGATTTGACTCTTTTAAAACTGATTTGCGAACAGAGGTTCCAGCTAAGAAATTCTATTGACCAAGGGAAAGGTGTTAGGCACCCCTCAATTCTGTGGTTTGACCACGGTCGCTTGGTGGAGCATATCGGCTAATTTGACACTACGAATTTATAAACCACACCAAACACATAAAACAATCAATCAAACACACGAAACAGAACAAATCCAAAATATAGTGTTCAGTCTAATTATATAGTTCAAAATAAAAAAATGCAAAAAATAAATTCATTCTAACCTACACTAATTTCGAACTACGCTCCCGTGATTTACCTGATGCCTCGGGCCTTGATCACGAACCTTCTTCGAAGACATAACACGTCGGGGCATTCCCCGATGAGTAAATACATGAAACCTCGGGGCATTTTCCGGACAAATGAATACATTTTTTCAATGCGAGAAAACCAAACCATTCAATAAAATTTCAAACATTCAACAAAAACCACAAATTCTAAATAAGCCTACTATTGCCTACCCGTTTCGACCTAAACATGATACTATCGAATTCAACATGTCAAAATTAATCAAGATATAACAAATTAAGTAAACTAACTGTCATTACAAATTAACCGATTTTTATACCACCCCTAAATTAATTTGAACAAATCTGACAAATTTCATTCATTCTTGTTATGTCCAAAATCATCCGACAAGTATCAAACAATTCACATATCCCGCTGAACTCAACAATTCATAATCGCATAATCACCCAACGACCAAGATATCAACAATTATTTATTCAAATTTATGTAAATATTGAATGGAATAGAGATGGACCTCAATGCCGCTTTCAAATATTATTCGATAAAACGAGATAAAACCCGCACCGAAACCTCGAACCAAAACCTCAGTAATAAATCGACCTCAAATATCAACCTCCAATTCTCGAATTAGAGATTTGACAAGAACAGATGGACCCCCAGAATAAAATACGAACAAAACGAGACTGGCAGACGAGATTTTAGAATTTTAAGATGGAATTCTCTCAAAGGACCATCGGTAAATCAATTCCGGCGAAAGGGTTCGCCGAAAAAACAGTCCAGTTGCCGAAAAAACAGTCAAAACGCCCAAAATTCAACACCAACCAGATCTTTGCCTAACCCTTTTTTCAATTGTTTTCTATTCCTCACTCTCCCGATGTCGCTCTCTCAATCTTCGATTCCCTCTCGCATTTTTTTTTTCTTTTGAGTGTGTACGGATTTCGATGAGGGAGGGGTATCGATGGAGGTGGTTGTGTTTGCTTGAGGAAGATCAGAAAAAAACGAAACCTGTCCTCCCCCTTTTGATTGTTGTTCTGTGAAGAAGAAGCTTCAAAAGTAGAGTTCTTTTCTTTCTCTTTTTCGTTACGTGCGTGTCCTTTTGTTACTGTGTGTGTGGAGCGTTGCTGTTTTCTGTTTTTTTGAATGGAATTGTAAGGTGAGAGTTTTATGTGTTAATGGGCAAAGAAAAATGGAGTGTCTATGGTGGTGGTGTGTGCATCAGTGAGGATGACAGTGAGAATTGTATATTAAAAAATGGTGAGGTCTGTTCTAGTATATATAGTCTGTGTATGAAAAAATATCCCTAAAATGAAAATTGTGTGGGCCCGTCTGTGATTAGAGAAATGAAAAATTTGTGTCCATGGTGGAAAATCCCCTCCTCACGTGTTGTGCATGGTGTGCATATATTCCTTTTGGTGAGGTGTCTTTTATTTTTGTGAGTTTGTTAAGAAAAAAATAATAAAATATGAGAGATAAGGGTAGGGGTGGGGTGGGTGGTTTGGATGATTTGAACAAGATAAAATTTGTTATGGAGTTTGTTATTTTTGTTCTTTTATGGGGAATAATCACATGAGTAACGGTGCGTGGTAAAGTGAGCTACAAATGGATAAAATTAGACTTTGGGACAGACAAAATTAGGTGTCTACACTGCCCACATATAATCTTTGTCGAATAACATAATAATATATCTTCAATCTCACACCTTTCTATTTTTTTTTAAAAGTTATATACAGTTTAAACTCATATGAGCCAGGAGTCACTCTTCCAATCCAAGAGTTCACACTATTGGGCCTAAAATATTTTCCCTAAACACATGTTTTGATTACAATAGTCCATGTAATCCTGGAACTATTAGCCCAAACCATCCATATTCTTTGTAATGAGGACAGCTAGGAAGCCATAAAACTTTGGGAAAACGACACCGTGTAGCTCTTTTTTTAAATAAATAGGTTAAGTTTGACATTTTTTCAAAAAATGATCAGTTGGATACACTATTTTCACTTTATAGGTATTTTTTAATTTGGGTCATTTTGGCCCATGTAGTTCAGATACAGTCCATATACAATACTGATACAGTTTTCAACTTGGATCATTCGGCCCTTTTAAAAAAATATTAGTTTTTTTAATAAATTTTTTAACTGAAAAAATATTCTCTCTTTTTTATTGTTTAAAAATAATAATTAAATATAATTATATAAAAACAGTATAATTGTTATATAAAATATGTATCTAATATAAGATATATGTATGAAAATTGTATAGTTCTATCAAATATGTATATGTATAAAATATAGGGCAAAATTCAGAAATAGCATACTTATCCCCTTAATTATGAGTTTCATAGCAACAGTTTCATAATTACATAATATAGCAAGTTGTATTTTGTATTTTTTCAAACTGTTGCTACAAAAATGCAAATACATATGATTTTTACTGCCCTTATGATCGATATGTATTTTGTATTTTTGCAAACTGTTGCTACAAAACTACAAATACATACAAATACATATGCTACAAAATGTAATTTAATAAAAGTATTGCTATTTTTTGTAATTTAATATTTAAGTATGCTACTTTATGTATTTTTTTCAAAAAAAATTATATATAAAAAATATATAGAAAGTGTATAAAAATTATATAATTGTTGTATAAAATGCTTAAAAAAATGTACAATTGTTGATAAATTTGTGTATCGAAACTGTATAATTTTCGATAGAATATTTATATGTATAAAATATGTATAGAAACTGTATAGAAGGTGTGTAGAAACGGTATAGAACAAGCCAACAAATTGAAATGGCTAGAAAGTGGAATTTAAATTCCATGGCCACTTTCATAGAAATAGTTTAATTTGAAGTGTCATTTCTGTCCTCTCCCCTAAAACTTTGCCTTAATATGTTCTGAAAAAAATCAATCGAACATATATAACAGGCGGATATTACTTTAAAATAATACAAAATAAAACCTTGAAACTGCTAGAATCGTCGAGCATAATCTTAGTACACATTTACAAGATGACTTGTGATAATACGCCAACACTGCTTGAGTGCTTGCACAAAATCTTGTGTACGCTATCACTGACATATTTCGATATAAGTGACACGAGAACAAATAGACATAACAAGTAGAGATGGGGCCAGGATTTGAAGTCTGTGGGTTTTAAGTAAAAAGGCATAAAAAGTCAAGGAAAATATATATATATATATATATGGCTATTGGGGTTCGAACCCACGTCTGTGGGCCAAAGAAGAATAAATATAGCGTTTACGTAAAAACTACTGAGTTCGTCCGAACCCTCGTAGGATACTGTAGCTCTGCCCCTGACAACGAGATTCCATTAATTATGTATAACCATCAAAATTATTGCGTGCTACATGTTTTGACAACTTCCATTGTTCTACTTTTAGTAATGGGTTAGGATTTAAACAGAATTTATGATACATCAACATATGAAGGTTGAGAATTTATTATACAACATATGAATCAAGCATGCTTTAATTCTTTCTAGTATTGTATTTATCATATATTGAAAACGAAACACCGAAAGGAACATATCTTCTTTTTTTTTTTGGTAATAAAAGACTTGATTATATTAAATATACTATGCATCATAACAAAAGTTTGGGTACTAGAGTCAAATCTATTATTACTATTACAAGCTCTAGAAACATCAAATCATCAATAACAAACTAAGGAGGAACTATCAAGTGAACCATGTCACTAAAAAATCAAGATTTATATGAGATGACATGAGATACAAGTAATTTGGAGGCTTCAATTACATGTAATATATGTCTCCAAGCTAACGCATGCTAGCAAAGTGTGGACTATATATTATATCTTTTATTAATAAGAAAATGTGAAAACAGTTGTCATAATTTCCTGGGGGACTTAGGTGTCTGTAGACCACAAACTTTCCATGGACATATGGGCATGTGTCGTTACTAATGATATGTCATCATTTTGTCACTTCAAATCTTTTATCTATGAAGGGGCCAAGCCAGAGGCCTTCATAAGGTACTCATTTCCTATAAACAAATAAATAGACAACTGATAATTCCTCATACGGCAGAAATTAAAAAGCAAAAAGGAACAAGATAATTTTCAGAAAAAGAGGACACAGATTCTTCATTAATCCCAAATAAACTTCTAAAAGATAATGTGACAGTGTGTTATTCTTTTAAAGCATTGGGTTTTCTTTCTCCTTCATGCCCCCCTTTTTCTTTCTTTTTGCCTATGGGTATGGGGTATGGGGTATGGTAAATCTCGAAAATAGGCTTTTTCACTAAGAAAGTTCAAACATCTATATATACAAATAAAAACTGACATTATATGTATAGATAATAAAATTTCTTGGTAATTATCTTGTCTCCGCCACTGATTACAAGAAGTGGCTAATCTACAATCAATCAGGTAATGTAGGGCCACCTCAAAATATTGCTTTACGAAAAAAAAGTAATATATCAAGATATATATATATATATACACTAATTTAAGTGTACGCGTCTTGCACGTGTACCTTATTTTAATGAGTTCAAACATTATATTAAATAGAATATTTGTTTAAATAATAAAGATGAATATAATAATTAAATTTAATATTTTTTGAGTATGTAAAGATGGAGAATTTATTTATTCAACCTAATCTTTACCAAAAATATTTTTAAAAGTCGATCGACATTCATTTACCATCTGTAAATTGTAACAAAATAATACAATGATAGAGACATCAAAATAATACAATTAAATCTAATCTTTACACACAATTTTTTTTCAAAGTTGTCCGACACTCATCTACCACCCGTAAACAATAACAAAATAATACGATAATAGAGATATCAAAATAATACAACTAAACCTAACCTTTACATAAAAGAATTCCTCAAAGCCGACCAACATTTATCTATCACCTGTAAACTGCAATAAAATAATACGATAAAAGTGATATCAAAACAATACAATTAAACTTAAATTTTACACACAAAATTTTTTCAAATTCGATCGAGATTTGTCTACGAATTGTAAACTACCACAAAATAACAAACTAATAGAGATATTATGATAATACAATTAAACCTAACCTTTGCCTACAAAATTTTTTCAAAACCGACTCACATTCATCTAGCATCTGTAAATTAAAATAAAACAATAAGATAATAAAAATATCAAAACAATCCAATTAAACCTAACCTTTACACACGAAATTCTTTAGAGTCAACCGACATTAATCTATGACTTGTAAACTATAAAAAAATATATAATAGTGATCACAAAGCTTTAATTTTGATCCAACTAATTCTTGTTTGAACGAAAATTTTGACTCTAAAGAATGATTTTGAATGAAAACAAAGAAGACATATATATATATATATATATACACACACATGTTGAATTCTATTATGCTGACAAAAAGAGTAAAGAAGTTGAGGGTTAAAAAATCAAGCATCCACCAATCTAGACATGTAACCAAATCAAGTTAGATGAACATCAATCATATTCTCTCAATAGGAAAACCGATTTGTCTTCTAGTTTAATGTACATCTCAATATTTATACCAAGTATTTTTTTAATAAAATCTTATTTTAGGAGTATTTTTTTAATTAAATAGTAGAAAGAAAAATATTAATTAATTCTCCTACCATATATTTTAGGAGTCATATATATTTTAGGAAGTATAGTAGAAAGGAAAATATCAATTAATTCTCCTACCATATATTTTAGGAGTCCCACATATTTTAGGAAGTCTAATTAATATAATAAAAAATGATTAAATAATAAATTTAAAAAATAGTAAAAAAATAATTTTATCTAAAAAAACTCTTTTAATAAAGGGTAAAAAATTAAAATAACTTTTTTAAGGGTATTCATACTTTTAATATATTATAGATATAGATATAGATATAGATATAGATATATATAATTAAAAGATGATAAGATCAATCTCATTCGGAATCCACAAAACTTTATAATAGGTGTGACAGTTTGTCTTTTGACTTTTCATTACTGTCTGAAGTATGAAAAACTAAACTTCCCCACAACCTGCCCCAAAAATGTATGACCAAATAAAATCACAATAAGTAAGAAAAATCAGCTGGCTTACATAATTAAAATAGAAACCACTGTTCAGTCTGTGCTCCACTTGCCCTCATGACATATTATCTTCCCATAGGCCCCCCTTCCCTTTATTCAACACTATCACTATGTATGTATATCTATTTATTTAGCACAAACTTTCATTCTTTTGCTTATGATATATATAGTGGGGAAAACAAGTAGAAAGCAGCAAAGGTATTCATTGCTTCAATGGGCAATCACAAATTCAAGTTTTCAGATATGATGCCAAACACTTGGTTTTACAAACTTAAAGACATGAGCAAAACCAAAAACCATAAAACCCCATTTTCATCTACTTCCAGTAAGTCCCAATTTTCACAACCAAGATCATCATTTTCTTATACTAGAAAGTCTATTAGGGTTGACAAGATTTACAATTCTCATGCTGCTTATACTTCTCTTGATCCACCAAGAAAATCGTCATCAAAGAGAAAATCCAAGAGAAAGACCATTTATAAGCCTTCTCCTAAACACATTCCCTCCTCTATCACCTCCGGCAACAACAACTACGCCTCAGTCTCAAACAAGTTGGGGTCCGCTTCTTCTGTTTCCTCCACAGAAGAAGACGATAAATTCCCTGAAAAATTGGATTTCCTCAATTCTCCATCGTCGGATTGGCCAAATTCTTGTAGTTGTCACTTCACTTCTTCATCTACTGATATAATCATAGACGTGAACGATAAAGCTCACTCGAACAAATTCAACAACATAGATACAGCGTACGCGGAAATTTCAGAACTTGATCAACTCCCACCAATTCTTACCAAGCAATCAAGTTCCATCAAGAACATAAAACAGGATGACAATGCTAAGCCTCGACGAGAAAAAGAACCTACAAACAAAGTAGGTTCTCCTGTATCAAGAAAACATTATTTATCCAACTCTTCTGGTGTAAGACTACGAACAAATTCTACTAAAATAGCTAGCAAGAGAAACAGCGTGTCATCAAAAAGGCGATCAAAGGCGAAGAAAGAGAGGTGTTCAACTTCGACAGGTACAAGTTTCGCTATAGTGAAAGCTTCAATTGATCCTGAGAAAGATTTTAGGGAATCCATGATCGAAATGGTTGTTGAAAACAATATCAGGGCGTCGAAAGACCTGGAAAATCTTCTTGCTTGTTACCTTTCATTGAATTCAAATGAGTACCATGATCTTATTATCAAGGCATTTGAACAAATCTGGTTCGACTTGTCTGACCTTCACTTGTAAAGTACAGCTTCTTTCTTAGTTTTCTCATTTCCTTCTGAGAATGTGAAGCAGTACTTTTTTTTTTTTACAATACATCGTTCTATTATGGCTCCTCGTTTTGATTTTTCTTAGTTAATCAGCTTTGTTATAGCTGCAGAAATTGTACTTTTCGATCCTTTTCTGACGAGAGGGGCACCCACCAAAGCTTTATGTTGAACTCTATTCGCTGATAATTTAAAAAAAAAATATTTATAAAATGAAACGCAAACGCTATCTAAAATTGATTTTGGGAAGAAAGGGGCAGCGGAAATTGTTGTAAAAACTTTTACAAGTATAATCAGGGGAAAGTTTCTGGTAAAATTCAGGGCACATTGTTGATGATATTATCCTTAAAGATAAAGCATAACCATTAGAAAGAAAAAGCAGAGATTTTTTTTTTCTTTATTGGTGTCAAATTCACCTCTTTCTCTACCTCTTTACCAGTTATGTTGTTCTAAAGTAAGAAAAACTAATCAATAACCAACACTTACTTTTGAGGTGAAACTTTATTTTTCTATCAGAAGTCATGCTCTGATATCATGTTGAAGTGTGTCATCTAAAATTTAAGATAAACATTTTTAGATGAGATGAACACACTCCTGAACATTCACTAATTAACTCCGATATGACCATTAAGATATAAATTTACAATATAAGATTGAACTGAATTTAAAATCAACGGTGATGTTAAAAAAAAAAAAAAAAAAAAATTAGGCAAGAGATGTTGTTCAACCTTTGTGTTAATTAGTTGTAGTAAATATTTATATTGTTGTCCACCCTTTCACTTGCCCCAGAAATTTAGTTGATATCTCACTTTCTGAGGGTAGACAGAAGAGGTCCACATTAGAATTAACATAGTGCAAATAAAGAATGTGAAGAAGATATATTCCAAATCATAAATAAAGGTAGTACTACTTTAAAGTTATTATGCATTGTTGTCATAAAGTAAAAGGCAACGTCTCTATTACAAAATTTGTCAAATGAATTGAACACCTAGATAATAAGGCACCCTATTGGCCGACTTAGCACAAATTAATAATGCAATTTTAACTGTTTATTGACCGCCAAGTTTCCCTTTTTGAGTACACTATTAATTGTTTTATCAAAAGATATTGCCTATAAATAAAGATTTGAGAGAGAGTGAATGTTAAGACTAATTTCCTTCATGGTAAGTATGGGAGATTAATAAAAAGGACCACAAAGAGGTAAGTATATAGGCCAAATTAAAGATAGTACGTTGTGTTTCAATTGTGTTGGACATTCAGAATCTTGTGAGTTGCTATAATATTAATTGTTGTAAAAACTTTGTGTGAGCCCATGGGGATATGTCCGATTAATTATGGAGGCCATAAGTTTTCTTGTCATGTCAATCAATGAATTAATATTTACACGTAAGTTTTCTTAAAATATAGGACTTGAAATTTTGAAAATAAGACGTATTACCAACTATAATAAATAAAGATAATGTGATGATACATAAAAAAAAAATAAAAAAAAAAATATGTACAATATTAATGTATATAACTTAAACTCAAAAAAGGTATTGAAATATCATACTTGAGGTTTAAAATCTCTTCTACTTAAATAAAATTTTCTCTTATGTTTTCAACGATTTATATAAAATAATATATATTATTTTTATCATATTTATGCAACATTATTTCAACGATAAATGATCGTTAGGGAACTACTAGTACCAAAATCACATCCAGTCACGAGAGGCAGATCAAGTATATCATCATCTTCAACATATAGTATATATAAATTCAACTATATATATGATTTCACCTTTGTTGCGTAGTGTAAATTTCCTATTGGGAGAGGTCAATTGAACCCCTCGATTAAAAGAAGTTTTGCTCTTGAAATGAATCTATCAAATTTAAATTCCGAATCCACTTTTACTACCCACCTTGTAATTAAGGAGACCCAAAAAGAACTTTTTCATACTTTCGGTTTACACTAAACTATGTTAATTTAACACTATTAACAAAAATAAGTTGAATAATATGTATTACGTAATTAATTATGTTTATTTGGTAACAATTCATACTATAAAACCAGAGCGTTATGTATAATTTATTAATTTATTAAGTTTAATATAAGCACGGGTGTGAGTAAGATTTTTCTTTCTTCTTCTTGTCTCATTTTTTTTTTCCCTCTTGCTATATATTTGTTGGCATATTTTATTACAATGCAACTTAAGATTCTATTCTTGTGAGCAAAATAATTTAATGCTCTTGTTGTACTTGTACATGCAAAGATAACAGAACTTACTTTTCATTAACTCTAGTTGGATATTAGCTTATAGTCATGTTAAAGTTATCTTTCTAGTTATAATCTACATGAAATCGATATAATGAACTTGGAGTGCTACTTATTCTCTAATATTTTCACAAACCAAACATTAAAAAGTAGAAAATATTTTTGTTCATACCTAATACACCCTTAATATATACTATTAATAAGAAAACCAAGATGAAAAAATAATAATTAACCCTTGTTTCTTTTTTGATTAACCATCTAGAGCCTTTTAATTTAAATAAAGGCTAAAAAGGCACTCATCAGTTAACTCGGTCCCTTTTCTATTTTGCTTTGTCGCCTATTAAGAGAACGGAAACAACCTCTCTACTTCTTCGGATGTAGTGGTATGGACTTCGTACATTCTACCCTCCCCAGACACCACTATGTGGAAATATACTGAGTTTGTTGTTGTTGTTGTTGTTGTTGTTGCCTATTAAGAGAATAGGTCCCGAAAAAGTGGTCCGTCTTTCATCATCTATACCAGCTGCCACGCAAGAACCAATAGAAAGAATTTCGACGAAAGGAGAAATCCACCCGAGGAGGGGCTCGCGTCTAATTAGCTAGTTGTTGAAGCAATAGCTTACCAAGACGATGATCAGTAGCTGGTCCGAGAGGATGATCAGTCACACTGGGACTGAGACACGACCCGGACTCTTACAGGAGACAGCACAACAGTGGGGAATTTTTCGTAATGGGCGAACGCGTGACGGAGCAATGCCGCGTAGAGGTAGAAGGCCCACGAATCGTGAACTTCTTTTCTCAGAGAAGAAGCAATGACAATATCTGGGAAATAAGCATCATCTCACTAAGAAGGGGCTAGAAAAAAGGGTCCCTATTTTGAATTTCTTAATTCTAGTTCCTTAAAAACTCAAAATTTCTAATTAAAAACTACGGGATCCATCCACCACATTAGATTTACCCCCTTTATTTGAAGGAAAGAAAGAACCAATAAGATGCATCCACCAAACAGTTAAACCTACGACGTCCTTTGTATACCTGGAAATCAAAGTGACCTTTGATGAAAAGTGAAGCCTCATCATTCATAAAAGATCCACCATGAAGATTCTGTTAACAAAAGTGTAACAAGCATGGGGCAAATATACCATTACTTTGCATTTGGGTGCCCCTATTAATCAATTATTGAAATTATAACTCACTAGCATGCCATAGCCATTAACAAAAATGCCATGGACATGTTATTATTATTGCACAAACTTAACAGTTTTATGGTCACAATTAGATAACGGAGGCAAAAGTAACCCATCCAAACATGACCTGCCTAACTTTTTCAAGTTTAACCGTCTATTTATTAACTCAATCCATTTTGACCCACTTCATTCAATTCATCTAAAAATCGGGCTTAAACCATCAAAAAAAAGGAAAATTCAATCCATTTTGACCCAATAACTAAGCTCAGTAGGATGAGCTTGTGACCCAAACGGAGGCAAACAAGGGTAAAAAACTCAAGATCATCCATTTCGAAGACTACTGAACGTAATTTTCTGCCAAAAATGCCATGCAAGTTCATTTGGGCCCTAATTGATTTGTTAACCCAAAGAAAAAAGATTCAACCCATTTTCACCAGCCCAAATCAATCTAGTCATTTGATACCCCTTAACCAGGCAAGAGTATAATGTGTTTGGAAAGTTTAGTGAAAAAGTAGTTCGCTTGTAAGTGGCACAAACTGAACGATACTCTATAGTAAATTAGGCCATAAAATGCAAGAGGTTGTTATTCTTGCATTGCGTGAAGGTACATACAAATGTACAACATTTGAACAAACACTTTTATTGTCATTTACACCAGCTGCTGCCTAGCTACTTCAAAACTTAGATCTGCTTAAAGCTTAGATATGTATAGACATATAAAAATTAATGTCTTCTTGATTTGTAACCTTGTCCCTTACCATCACTTGACAAGCTCATTGAATAAGTGCAATTCACCGATCGAGGGCTCCTCTTCAAATCCTCGTAAGGTTGTTGAAACCCGATATTTTCAACAGCACCAACCGTCTTGAACAATCGTCTCTTGTGCACTTCCTCCACCAATGACTTGTGCAACAACTGGCTCCGCATGTCCACTAAGGACCTGTTCCTTGTTAGTCTACGCGCATCAACTTTGCCTTTCTCTTTAGAGGTGGAACAAGTTCCTTTTGATTCTAGCATAGCTTTGCATTGCTTGTAGCACGTTCTTGCCAAAGACTGCCCCGTGATTGAGTTTTCCCCGGGGCAGAACCGGGAAGTGTGGTGAGTGATTGCAGTAGATGGCTGGCTTTGTCTTGTGGAGGTTGTCACAGGATCATTCTCGTCTTCAGATAGGTAATTGAAGTTGGAATAATTTGCAGAGTGCGACGAGCTTTGAGAGCTGGTATCATCAAACATATCACCTGCAAGAGCGAAATGTAGCAACAAACATATAAATAATCACGTCTTTGGTAGCTTTTTCTGGTCGAAATATGTATGCTAGTCCTCAAATATAACTCAACTAGCATATGTGGTTTATTCTCAACAGCGGGAACCAATACTCAAGTTAATTAAACAAAATCTGTCGAGGATAGAGCAAAGACAACGTGTGTGGAATTTGGTAATATAACACTACATCAGATAAATTATAATACCATAAAGCCAACGATGGTCATTGGTGTTTGTGTCAATCACTTGAGAGGAGAGCAGACCTGACAATGACACTTGGGAAGATGAAGAAGACGAGAAACCTTGGAAAGGGTTATGGTGATCGTTATCATCATCCTTATAGCTTAGCACATGGTAATCGGCCGATTCAAACTGATTCCATTTCTTCCACTGAGGTACCAGACCGGATATTTCTCCATCAATCATATTAGCGATTTCACATGGCTTCCAGTCGGTAATTTCTAACTCCTTCACCATTTCATTTGCAACCTCCGTGGGGGTGTCAGTCACAATGTCAAATGGGAAAAACACATTCCTAACGTCACCTGCATGGACAGTGTTAAAACTTTAACGAATGCTTCAGCTTCATGTGTTTATCTAGAAACTGAACTAATAACATCATTTTTTCCCTTTTCATAATCCTTCTCGTTCTGCTTTTGGAATCAAACTTTTCCCTGAAAAGTCCTAATCCTTCAAGAACAAAGCTGAGGCCACAGCAGATAGAAATTTGATAAAGATGGAACAGCAGCAATACCTTCTTTACCCGCAATCTGCACTTTAAGAAAAATGGTATCATCTTCAGGGTTCAACTTCCCTGTGATAGTCATATTAGTCCTTGGGACATCCTCATTCAAGTGGAGATCCTCAATAGCGAGTTTATCATTCAATATAGGCTTTTGTAGTCGCATCATTGTAACCGACTCACCATCAGCATCGTCAATCAACAGGAACGGATCAAGCATTAGTTCTTTAGCTGATAATCTACTCGATGCTGGCCCCAAGCATATCCTAATAAACCTTTGTGCATCCAAGTCTTGAACTTTATAAAATGCCCTTGGCCTCTTACCCTGAGTGAGGAATAAAAGAGCACGCAAGTAAATTTCTGATTAACTGATAAAAACTGTCGAGAAAGATACCAAAAAATAAAGCGTCTTACGGAGATCACTTTCTTGTATATTTGTGCAGGGTTCACACATTCACTGTATGGATATTCACCAGTAAGCATCTCCAACATGCACATGCCAAATGAATATACATCAACAAGCTCATCATAGTTCTCGTCATACAATTCTGGTGCCATGAACTCAGGTGTTCCTGTTGCCAAAAAAAAATAGAAATAACAAACAATTAGTAGTAATTGTGGAATGCTTGACAAAACACAAATGCACCTTAGATTTTGTTGTAGTTTATATGCGGAAAAATCTCAATATAAAAGCCAGTCTAGAGAAACAATCTATTCGGACATTAAGAAGTCCAGAGAACTTGATTTACCAAATTCAAATGTATGAATTCAGAAAATGTCACCACTGCACGTTAAGTTTTAACAAGCTAATTGGCTACTCCCCAGATGTATACAAATTGATATCAAAAGTTCCAGCCGTACCTATAACACTGTGTGCTCGCTGAGATCCACGAAGAATTGCTGCCAATCCCAAGTCCCCAATCTTCACTTGTCCAAGATGACCATTAACAAATATGTTATCACACTTCAGGTCTCGATGGATCACTGGTGGATCATGTTCATGTATATAAACCAGACCTTCCAGAATTTGGCGTGCCCAAATCTTTACAGCTCGAATATCTACCCGCTGATATTTCTTTCTGTATCTGCATTCAATCAAATGTATCCTTCTCAGCAAATCCATCACAGATATTTACCGTTAACTGTAGGCTGATCCTCCGAATCTCTGTTAATTGTAATAGGCATCAAAACTCAGATTTAAATTCTTTGGATTTTTTCATGAGACATTACAGCAGTAAGATGCCAGATCTTCTATTGGATTTTCCATTCTTTTAGTTACGCTATCCTTTTACATAATAGAATATAGCATGTACAATACAACCAAAGGAGAAAAATTTTCAAATAGTCTCATAAACTTACATGATCAGTCATTGAAATTGGGACCTTTTAGTCCAGGGCCCTCACATACAGCCTCAAGTGATCCCCTAGGTTGCGAACTTGCAATTAATTGCAACATTAACTAGTGGCAGATTTTCTGATAAAACAAATCGAAGCAATTAGATGTCCAACTCGGGCCTATATGACCAAGGGCAGATCTAGGGGGTCAGGAGGGTGTTCACCAAACCCCCTCGGCAAAAAATTACATCGTATCTATAAGGTAATTTTTTTTTTATTGTATATAAATAGAGAAATCACTCCTCCAGCAGGCGCTAACCGTTGTGCCTTCCCTCCTGATTTCACCATTTCTTTACATATAGATTTTGAATCCCTAAACACAAGATACAAGGTTGGCTCCGCGGTTTAGGGGTTCAAAATTCACCTTGAGGTTCTAAGTTCAAATTCTAGCACTATATTTTTATTTTTCAAATCCCCTAATTGAAATCCTAGATCCGTTGTATATGACATGACCAAACAATAGATACCATCTTTGTCATATATTCCATATACCATAATAGACAGATCATATTCTTGGAATACGATTCACTTTCAGGATGCCTTGGTGCTGGAACGGTAGATACAAGAGACTCAAACTCTCGCGCTAAAGAGCGACACATAGTTAATTTAACGATTAGAACCCACCGACTCTAGATTCGTCACTGCATATAACTTTCCAGATACTAACAGCACAACTTTAAATCATCGCAATTCGAATAAAAATAATGATAAGACAGGGAATAGAGGCATTACCCTCGGAGAGTACCGGAAGTGAACATCTCAGTAATGAAATTGAAGGTCCTTTTTTCGACATCGATCCAAGAAGTATAGAATTTCATGATAGAAGGGTGATTGAGGGTGCTAAGCAGATGAACTTCAGAGTAAAGCCTCTCTATATCCTCTGGTGACTGAAGCAAATCATTAAGTTTAATTTGGCTCCATGCCACTTCCATACCTAGCAATTCATCAATTGCCCTATACACTGTTTTCATTGCCCCTTTTCCCAAAACTTCCTCGAACTGTCCGCCCATGCATAAAAGAACCCAAACACCAAAATTATCAAGAACCATACATAATTCACTCAACTTATAATAATTCACAACAAAGATAGCAACTTTATGAGTCCTCCTTTATGAAAATCACAACAAATCAAGAATTGTAAATGCATAAAAACCCAAACACCAAAAGAATCAAGAATCATACATAATTGACTCAAACTCACAACAATTCACCCCAAAAATTTATCAGACCCCGTTTATGGAAATCACAACAAATCAAGAACTGCAAATGCATAAAAACCCAAACACCAAACACAAACATAATCAAGAATCATACATAAATTGACTCAATTCACAACAAAAACAGCAACTTTATCAACCCCATTTATGAAAAATCACAACAAATCAACAACTGTAAATGCATAAATGATCAACCCAACACACACCATCATCAACAAACAATTCAAAGCTTATATAAGCCATGTCACAGCATGCAACAAAAAAGAGAAAAAAAAAAGACAAAAATACTTACACGTCCATAACGACCAGTAGGGTCAGTTTCAACATACCCAAGATCATCATCCTCTGATTCTTTGCAGTTTTCAGAAAATCTTCCTTTATACATATTAAAATAATTCTCACAAAAGAATTCTAGTTAATCAAGAAAATGGGTACAAGTTGAAAGTTGAAAAACAAGGGGGATATAAATTAATTATTTATTTATGGATGTTAGAGTTACGTACGTAGCTAAAATTTGTAAAATAGTAGGACTCAGTAAAAGAGTTACTTCAGAGAAGACACAACATAGAAAGCCAAAAGGGGTGTTGAGAAGTTGTAGTTGTAGTAAATTATGTTGGCAAACATTTGATTGAGAAATGAGACAAATGTGATAGGATGGTGAGTGTGTTTTGAGTTGACAGCAGAATAGCACAAACTGAAAATGGCTTGTACAGAACCTGGACCAATAGGGTCACTTTGGATTTTCTTGGTTTTATTTTTTTGGGAAAAAAAATTGAAATATAGTTGAGATTTTTTTGGCCAAAGATTAGGATTTTCTTGTTTTGGGAAAAAAAATGAAAAAAGATTAGATTTTTTTTGGCCAAGATTTGGATTTTATTAGTTTTTGTTGGAAAGATTGAAAAAAAAATGGGATATTCTTGCACTAGGCTACCACGAATAATAGATTTTTCAGGTCCGACCTTCCTGTATAGCTGAAACTTGAGTGCACTGATTTTTTTTTTTTTACGAAATTTTTTAGGCTAAGATTTGGATTTTCTTAGTTTTTTTTCTTATTCTTGGAAAAATTGAAAAAAGATAAAGATTTTTTTGGCCAAGATTTGGCTTTTATTGGGTGTGAAAAGGGGAATATGTAGCTACTATGGCTTTGGTGGGATTATTTGTTGCTAGGTGAGTGGTGAGAGAGAAAAATGAGTGAGAAAAAAAGGAATATTGGATAGACATAATCTTTGGGTTAGATTTTTTTTTTTTTTTTTTTTTTTTTTTATGAAGTGATAAATTTTAAGTTCATGAGTATTAAGATTATAAATTTTGAAAATAAATGCAAAAGCTTACATTATCTTTAACTAATCATATAATTCATAGAGTAGAAGTTAATGTCTAAAATCACTCGATCTTCTCTAAAATAGTACATCTTAAAATAAAGCTAAAAATTTGACTGAAGAAAGTATTACGTGTAAACTTATTAGGAAACATAAGATTATAAATAAACTTGAGTATTATTCTAATCTTTCTTTAATTTTATGATTCTTTCTATAGATAAAATTACTGTGAGGGATCTAATCTTCGAGTTTTATTTGTTTGTGGCTCTCACTATTTGAATACAACGTCCATTCATGTGTGGGGGCAAATTTCAAGTTGGCATTTGACAACTTTGATTCCCACTAATATAAACATTATATACATACATATTAGTTGAATAGACTAAACATTTACAATTTGTTGTAACAAGACAATTTATTATTTATGTTATTATTGATTAAATGCAAGTATAATCCAAAGTTGGTGAGATTGAGAAAGACATTATATATATTATTTAATAAAAAAACTAATTAACTGCCAAGCTAGATACACGCCGTTGTGGAATTGCAAAAGGCCACCACTAAATGCTTGGGAAAGACATGTTTTTTTTTTTTCTTTTTTTTTTGTGAGTGGATAATTTTCATAAAATTTGATCATGTGCAATTACTTATAATTAATGGTATTTTATTACCTAAGTTTGATGAAAAACTTTAATCTTTGATTAATACTTTTTTTTTGTTTTGAATGTTCATTGCTAAAGAAAAACGGTCAATTGAAATATTTGAAAACTATAATTGATCCAATCGTGATCTCTATCTTTATCAAAAATTAAAAAATGTAAACATAAATTAATTTTATGTAATATTAATAAGTAGTCGCACCCAATATTTACATTAAATCTTTAACGATGTACATTAATTAACAATTGTTAGGCGATAAAAGAGTATGAAGAAGACATAATAATATTGCATGCTATTATTAGTTTGGTGTAATTATTAAATGTGGCAAATTTAAACTTATCTTTCCAATTATTTGATCATCAAACTTATTCAAGGAGTATTATTATCATAAGAAAATTTAAGGGCCAAGTTTGACTATTGCAAAGGCCAAAAAGGAAAAATAAAAGTTGAAGATGACACCTGCTCGTATATTATCACGTAACGATCTCATTTTAATAATGCAACAATAAAAAATAATCTGACCAAATTAATAAATAAATATAACTCCAACTGATGCACGTACTCCTCATATCCTGAACAGTAAAAAGGAGATTTATTAATTTATTTTTTTAAAAAAGAAGTTGGTGTTTGACTTGGCTTTAAATATAAATATAAATATAAATATAAATCTTACTTTATTTTTAAAATAATTTATCAACTTTGCACTTTTAAAAATTGATTACTTGATATTAAAAGTTGCTAAAGTTAGTTATCTTTCATTTTTTTTCTTGGTAACTTTACTAAACACTACTTTTGGAATTAAGGGTGCGTTCCATAAATGTTTTTCAATTTTTTTTTTATATTTTATAGTAAAAATATTTTGAAAAGTACTTTTATTAAGAAAAAAAAGTTTCTTAAAAAAGAGCAAAATGATTTTCTTTATATAAATAGAAAAAATAAGTTTCGTAAAATTCATTATCTCCTTCTCGCCCACATCTAACGCCCCTATAACCCCCACTGATTGACCATCCCACACGCGGCCATGCACTCCCGAAGTTCACTCCACATCCATAGTATTTTGCTTGATTATATATAAATATTTTATTTTTTTTAAATAATATCGAGAAAATATGTTTTAGAAAAATATTTTTCAGGTAAAACATTTTTCTTCGAACCAAACACAACGTACTTTCTTCTGTCTAGATCCTCTGGTTAGTTCATCTGGCATATATAGCTTTTATTTTAAGCATGTAAATTTCTTTTTTAAAAAAAATTAATTACAGCCTGATGCATGAATTGAAATTAGTTATTTGAAAACATCATGGATCATTTTATGTTGAATTCTATTCGTATTGCACATTGATAATGACTAGAAGCAGCTAATACTCCAGACCCACCACGTTGATATACAATGAACATAACAAGTTAGGAAGGATCCTGTCTATTTCAATTGAAAATAATAATAATAATAATAATAATACTAATAATAATAATAATAATAATAATAATAATAATAATAAGATAGAAGAAATTTATCTAAAGATTGGACTCTAGCTCGGTTAATAATGTAAAATGAAGTTTAAGATTTAAAAAATTAGAAGTTATATTTAATAGAGACAAAAATACTTAGTGATTTCTCCTCAACATTCTATGCTTTATGAAAATAAATCGATACTTATATTGATTAATGATAGTATAGTAGATACTTAAATGAATAATTGAGGTACGTCCAAATTTACTTAAACACTATTAGGATACCATTGAAAAAAAAAAGGTCTTAATTTAAAAAACGGATAAAAGATGGAATCCCTCTTTTTTACTTTTTAGAATTTTCATCCGATACTTTGAGTTCTCGATTAATTTAAATTTAAACTGCATAAGATCTACTAAAAAAGCAAACACTTTTCTATATAATAAAAGCACTAGTTTCGACCAGTGCTTCATTAATTTACCATTTTATTCCTAATTGTTTCATAATTTATTATATTATCCCTAATTAATTATTATAAGTCATTTATATATTAGAATTAATAATATTTTCTTATTATATTACCCCTAATTAATTATTATAAGTCATTTATATATTAGAATTAATAATATTTAATTTAAAAAATAAATATTTATGATGTTTGTTTCAGTTGCTTCATCCGTGATTTTACTATATCATCTCTAATTAATTATTATAAGCCATTTATGTATTAAAAAATTAATAATATTTAATTAAAAAAAGTAGATGACATGTCTGTTGCAGCTGCTTCAACCATAATTTTGCTAAATATCGCTCATAATTAATTATTATGAGTCATCTAAGTGTTAAAATTTAATAATAATTTTTTTTAAAATAAAATAGACATAAAATGATAAATTAACTCTTGATGTATTAAATTAAGTTGACCTCCTTCAACTGTGATTTTACCGTATCACCCCTAATTAATTATTATAAGTCATTTATGTATTAAAAAAATTATAATATTTATTTAATTAAAACATTGGTTTTGACATGGCTGCTTCAAAAGTTGCACCGTGATTTTACTATATCACCCCTAATTAATTATTATAAGTCATTTATGTATTAAAAAATTAATAGTATTTAATTAAAACAAGAAAAATATATGTTTATGATATGTTCGTTGCAGCTGCTTCAACCATAATTTTACTAAATATTTCTATTTTATAGAAAAACTGGTTTGACATAGGATAGAAATGACATAACAAATTTATCTAAAGGTAATTTGGTCATTCACTTCAAACACTTGGGTGATTTTCTACCAAACACTTGGAAATACCATCAATCAACAATATAAAATATCTGCTGACTCTATTTCCACGCGTACCCTTTCTTTGCCATTGAAAATTTCTCGCAAATTTATATTTCCTCTTACGCCTTAATTTCTGGTAAATTATCTTCATTTCACCGCCTTAATTTCTGGTAAATTCAAGCTTCGTAAATTGGAGAAATTTGGGAATCTTCATTTCACCGCCTTAATTTTTGGCAAGTTAAAGTATGAACTATATGTTACTGTTGTGATAGTGTTAATTTTCAGCGTGCTTATGAATTTGATTTCGGTCTGAACTATATGTTACTGTGTTGTTGCTTTTACTTCTTTTTTGTTGTTACATGTGGAGTGGTAGTGTTTTCTGTTCTTGATATTTTGGGGGATTTTCAAGATTTTATCTGATTTTCAGTTTTTGGAGTCCTATCAAAAGTGAAGTTGAGTGATAGAATAGATTCTCGTGGTCCGATCCTTTCTTAGACCATATGAATAGTGAAGTTTTAATGCACCGAGTTGTCCTTTTCTAACATTTCAACTGATTTTCAGCTTTTGAGGTTTCATCAAAAGTGAAGTTCAGTGGTAGGATAGACCCTTAGTGGTTCAGACTCTTTTCTGAATCCTGCACGTAACGGGAGTTTTAGTGCACTGAGCTGCCCTTTTCAAGATTTCAACTGATTTTTAGCATTTGGAGTTTCATCAAAGGTGAAATTGAACATATAACGAGAGTTTTAGTGCAACGACCTGTTCTTTTCAAGATTTAAATTGATTTCCAGTTTCTGGGGTTTCATTAGAAGTGAGGTTGAGCTCTATATTTATTGAAAGATTGATTCTTTTTCTATCTGAGTTCTTGATATGCTTTATAGTTATGTAAATCTACTGAAAGATTGTTTCTTTTTTGAAATTGTTTTGATTTGCTGGAGAGCTCAAACACTTATAGTATAGTATATAAAGGGTTCTTGAAATTTGGTTCAAGATTTTTGTAGGGGCAGGGAGTTTTAGGAGATTCGACCAAAGAACTAATTGTTTGATTCGAGGGGCCTCCAAAAATAGCCTCTCCATCTCCACGAGGTAGTGGTAAGGTCTACGTACACGTATGTTGTTGTTGTCCTTGTAGCCAAGGAACTATTGCTATTATAGATTTTCAGCTAGAAATGTGAGAAAGGTGATAATTTTTGGTATCTTAGTATATCCCTTTCCAAATTGAACTGATAATGATGAGAAAGTTTCAATCTTTGTAGTTCTTGAAAGTGGAAAAAGTTGGTTTATTATACAAGAGATTAGGGGCTTGAGTTCTTAATGATCATAGAGAAACAAGTTAGTTTCCAGGGTGCAACAATGGAGAAACAGCAAAGTTTTCGAAATAGGGCGATAGAGAAACAAAAGAGTTTTAAAGGAATAATGGAAAAACAGAAAAACTTTCGGATAACGATGGAGAGGCAAATGAGCTTTGGTGGTGGTGAGAGGAAAAGGGGTAAGGATTCACCAGAGAAACGAGGGGATTCTCCGTTGCATCTTGCAGCTAGAGCAAGAAATTTAGGTAAGGTGAAAGAAATTTTTCAGAAGTTTGAAGAAAAAGGCATAAAAGATTTGTTGTGTCAGCAAAACCAAGAGGGTGAAACTGCTTTATATGTTGCTGCTGAGAATGAAAATAGTTTAGTTGTTTCTGAGTTCTTGAAATATTTAGACCTTAAAACTGATTTTATTGTGGCAAATAATGGGTATGATGCACTCCATGTTGCAGCAAGGCAGGATATGCACCATTTATGAAGACATAAACAGTAACAATAGCAGGATAGTAAAAGAAATAGAGGCATACGAGACAACAAGTAGTAATAGAAAATTAAGAGTAAGAAATTGCTTAGTAACCTACAAAATTAGATAAATGATCTCCTAACACATTTTTACATAGCTAAATTACATTGATTAACTGAAAATTATTTTATACTGTTAGTAAAACCTTTTGGCCGGCTAAGGGCACCCTTGGGCCTTGCATAACTTTTCCCTGGTCTTTTCAATTTCTTGACCTGCCACGTTTGTGTTTCTTCTTTCTGATCATCCCTTCCTCCTCATTCAGAATTAGTCTATTTTGAAACATAGTGCGTCAGGTCAAAATAGCATTATAAATATGCCTTTCAGAAATTTTAATTATGTACATAATTTTATTAAAAAATAACACGTCCTTTTGTTATTGAAGAGGTGGTTATGCATATAGGTAGTTTATTAGGTTTTCTCATCCTTATTTAAGTTTTTCAATGAGTGAGAAATTTCCTGAAATGTTTCTTTTACAATTAACTACAGCTCATTAACTAAATAGCTTATTTTTGTATCCACAACTCATTTTTTAATATCTAAAAATATTAGTATTTGTTCAGAAATCTCTTCTGTGGCACAAACAAATAACACTTAGAACTGCTTTTAGTAATGTTGATTCACATATCCTATAGACTACACTAATAATGAATGTGTATCTCTAATTAAAACATATCTCATCACAATTATTTATGAAGTCCCAGACAGAAAATTATAGTTATCCAAAGCTTTTTATTTCCTCTTCTGCATTGCTTGCAGAGACTGGTTGACACATTTCAAAAGTAGGAACATTTATAATATGCAGACCTTTAGGCTATATCCATGTGAAGCAAAAATCTAGCGCTTCATTATGGAGGTGATATTAATCACATCATAGAGTTGCTTCTGGGCATGCCTCGTGCTTGGTTGAGTTGAAACAGTACTTACTTTTTGAATCTTCGGACGGTGCAGAGAGAAGTTACGGTGGTTGCTATCTTGATTTCTTAAAGAAAGAATGAGAAAATGGAAAGCTTGCTTGGTGAAAATGGGAAGAGATTTTGTGTTTCTAGAGCTGCATTATCTATGATGGGCACCTCAAAGTTGGGGTACTTGGTGAAAATTATTGATGAGTGTGCAATTTTGATTTGTTTAAATGTGGTTTTAGGATTAAGTTCTGTATTGACAGAGATCGATGATTGGTCTAGATCGTCACCAGATATTATGGAACAGTGCCAGGAAGCTCTTTCTTGCATGTATTACTTGCTTCAACGATTTCCTTTGAAATTTGTTGGTGTAGATTCCAATGCTTTAGAGAGAATTTTGTTTACTGTTTTGAGTATTTTGAAATCGGAATCATTTTCTAGGGATTGCTTAGTGGCGGCAGAGGTGACCTTTTGTGTGGCTCTGCAGGTTTGTCTTAGCCCGAAAGAGCTTGGACTGTTTATCATGCAAATTTTTTTTAATAAGAGTTTCATCGTGTGTCCTAAGTTTGCATTTGCGGATGTAGTTGAGAAAATCTCATTTAAGGGCAATTTGATTGATGAATTAAGTAAATTTTCTTCGCTGAGCAAACTTTGCTTGGTTCGGGGTATTTTAACTGTCGTCTCAAGGACAGTATTGCATATTGTGTTTGTTGTATCAAATGATAACTTTGGTAGTGTTATGGACTCTGGAGATAGCAGGAAATCAATCAAAATGATCCTCTATGATGCTATTTTACCCGAGCTTTGTAACTTTTGTGAGAATTCGATAGACAGTCATTTCAGTTTTCATGCTCTGACGGTAATGCAGATTTGCCTGCAGCAAGTAAAGACATCAATGCTAAATAAGAACGGAAGTGTTGATGTAAATTACGATTCCATTTCTGAGGACATGGGGACACGGTTATTGCAAATAGTGTGGAATAATTTGGAAGATCCTCTGAGCCAAACTGTCAAACAAGTGCATCTTATTTTTTATCTCTTCTTAGACATTCAGGCCAGTCTACCCTAGCTAGAGATTGCTGATGGAGATAGAGCAAAGATCAAGCTAATAGTTATGAGTTTATGGTTTTTAAATTTGAAAAAAAAAATGGAGCTTATTGGATTCTTGATACATTTAGATACATACTAAGGTTGATTTTTCATTAGTTTCTTCTAAGAATTTAGCAAAGTTAGCATTGGATACAAGCCCCATTTGTGGGATTATACTGATTATGTTGTTGTAGCATTATAAAAGAAAATATATGCAAAAAATGGTGTCATAGAAAACCCTCAATTTAATCAATTAAACCATTCTATAAAAATGCAGGTTGATGGATCCTCTTTTCCATGCTATATAAATAAAGAGATAACACAAATTAGAGAGTGGTAGTTATTGATATGATTGGATGGCTTGATTGATATGATATTTTGATAGAAGTAGATAAAATTTCCAATTGTACCAAGGAAAAATACCCACTTTCCCCTTCACTGGATGCTTCAAATCCAAAGAGAGATGATATCTGAATTTTCATGATATATATTAATATTTTAGGAGAATATTTCTTAAAATACTCAAATGTGCAAGGTATATGCAACAACTGCTTTATGTGGAATTGATCAACCAATGGTCAATATTTGTTATTATTTTTCTAACTAAATTTCTTTCAATATTCATCATAAACTTCTAATAATTAGCTTGTATTCTTTCATGTAGTAGGTCTCAGTCATACATTTGCAGAGGCCAACCTGAGGATGCATCAACTCTTTTTTTGTATCTATGTAAATTATATGTACAGTACCATTTTGCAAAACATGGCTCCTTAATGTTCATATATATATATATATATATATATATATAGAAATGTGTGCGCTACAAGCTTGTGATCCCCTGAGCTTAATCGTACTAATGAAAACATTCTACTGCTCAAACTTCCTACTCCAACATAAATTCTAAAACTTAAAAATTGCAATCCACATGTTCTATTGTTGGGCTCATGCTGGCACGGACCTTGCACTTCTAGTTCTATAAAGAAAAGAAATTATTCTCAAAACATAAACTCGATACTTCTATTTATTTATTTTTTTACAAGAAGGATTTTATTCATCCTTAAACTTAAACTTGATACTTCTAATTTGTTATTAGAAGGATTATATTCATCCTAAAGATGAGAAGTCTCATTTAAATTCATATTCCATCAAAGAATGAGTCAATCAAAAAAAAAAAAATAGACTTCATTTTCAGTATTAGCAAAATGCATTAGGAAATGTGGGGTTGTCTATTTCACCCCCCACTAATATATGTTTTTTTATTCTTATCCACACAAGTTTATTTGTAGGCAAATGGCATCTCTCTTTGTGGGCACCCCAAAATTCTTACTCTAAATCAAATCCCATATGATTGTATTTGCATTATTGTATTCATACTTTTCGTCTCATCTTATGTAATAATTGAAACACAAACAACATACACTTGCACGTGTTCATTATATTCCACTTTGAGACAAAATAATAACTATACATACTTTCGGAGGCGGAGGCGGGATTATAACTTTATAAATTTTGTACTTCAAGTGTTAGTAACGATGTTCTTCTAAACTTTACATTTACACATATTTATTGAAATGTTTAAGATAAATATATTGTTTGACCAAAAGTTATGGAGTTCGGCCGAAGCCCTATAGTTTTGTTGAGTTTGGGTTCTCAAGTTCTAATTTGAGTTATATTAGGTTTGAGTTTGAGCTATAATCAATATTGTATTGTGCATGTTCACAAGAATCAGAGAATAATGGTTGTTAGAATAATTATTTATGAATATCAAGAGATTAGACTAAAAGATTTATTAGGTTGTACTTACTTTAAACAGAAGGCCCCTAACAATCATATTAGTTGTTTTTTGAGGAATATTAGGTGTAAGTTTCTGACGAGAGGAGCGAATGAGCCGACATTGAACGATTAATTTCAATTTCTTATACTGGAATTCGTCATCAAGATGGATAATCTTTAACAAAAGAACTTTTTTTTTACAAAAAAAACTTGAGTGAACCACACGTGCACGTGCACGTGCCTTTGATTGATCCAGCCTTTTCTTCAATGCGCTATTTATTTACTCAATCGATTGACATGTCTGTGAAATCCAAATCCAATTCCACGAAATAATTTGATCACAACATCGATGTGGTAAAGGTCGTGTAATGTCAAACCCTTGATAGTTCTTTGTTCAAAAACTATACCGATTTTCAAGATCGGAGCTATCAACCACTACGTGCTAACTAGAAAGACCATAAGAGAAGATGCCATAATCAATTTTAGCAACGTTCGAGTGCCAAAGCTGATGAATGTGTTGAAGTCATAATCAATTCTCCTGTGATTTATAATAAAAGCAAAACAGATATACATATGCAGTAGTCAGCTGGACATACATACAATGGTGGCTGTGCTCGTTTGTGCACACATCAACTATATATATATCTTACCGAATGCCTGCTACCTCTCATCAACAACAAGTACCTAGTAACTCTACGCCTATACAAATGGAAGGTGACCACTGATCACCTAATATCATGTCTCGGCTGAGATTCAAACCCTGATATCTCTCAAAAATTTTCATCCACTTCATGTACCAACTATTGCCATCATACCAGACATCAAATGAAGTAAAAACCGATGGATTAAAGTGATGTAAATGCAGCCAAATCTCCCAAAGGGAGCACATACAATAGCCACGAAGAGATTAAATATGACACAAAAAAAGATGAGGAGGAGAGCCATCAGTAACCAAAATGATTAGAAGCTAACAGGAACCAAGTTTGCATTGTTGGTAACTCGAGAACTACAGCATTACAGCCAATGCAGCAACAACGAAGTGCTGCCAAAGATACTGTACAACATGCATATCTATGTTACACTACGTTCACATAGTCGGCCTCAACTAGGTTCAAACTAAGCTGTAGTTGTACTCTCCTGCTAGCAAAACGGTTCTCCAAAAGAAAAAAAAAAAAAAAAGGTAAGTTGCGGGGACTCTTCACACTTGATGCCGCACCAGTGTCGGATTCTCCAAACATACACTAGTTTTGGTGAATCCAACACGCACCCATTGACATTTTGGAAGAGTCTGAGCAACATAGAAAAAAAGGACATACTCGGATTTACTGTCTAGAAGTTTCTCTTTTACCTGATATCTGCCTAAAGTAATTGTTTTTGTTAGTTTTTACTGTAAAATTCCTTTTCAGTCTTCAGACAAGTTGAAAATCCTAAACCTTCCTCAATGACAGAGGAGGGAACTCATCTTCGTTCTTCAGCCCCAACAAAGGCACTGCAGCCCTGAAAACCAAAGTAAAACTTCAGCTAGCATCTGGTAACAGACCATATTGCTACTCCACAGTCCAAAAATAGAAAAAGTAGGGAACTGTTCCTACCTTCCTTGCTTACTACATGCAGGTTTTGAAAGCTGCGATTGTTGCGGGACACTTGGATTCAGGAGCACATCACGAGAAGTGCGTGAAAGCACACCCTCAGAAAGATTACCCAAAGATCCAAATTCAATTACACATGATGAATTCGGGAAAGCATTGGCACGAGAATCTTCGAGGAAGTTATCAGATTGGCTAGGTATGGCTAACTTTTCACGACCTTGAACAGAAGATTTCACAGCTGAAATCTCCTCTGAATGATTTGACTTCAAATGCAACTGACCATGACTTCCTGGTGCCTTACTCCTAGTCCGTCCTTTAAAACGTCTCTCCTGACGATATTCCTGAAAAGACAAAGGAGGGTGATACAAAAACCACCCTTAGCTTTATAAAAAGGGAGATATTTATCTCAACAAACCGAGATACACATAAGATGGGAAATGAACTGGCCAGAATGTAAGAGAAAACTACCGCATTCGGAAAGTAGGTGCCAGTTCCTTGTGCCTTTTCTTTCTCTTCAGAACCTAAAGTAGCAGTAGAAGGTAGAGCATTGCCAGAAGGTTGAGCAGCTGGTTCCACAAGCATACCATTCCCATAAGTTTGCCAAAATGAGTTCTGTCTTAATGGCATTGATTGTCGGACAGTATTCCAATAGGTTATGTTTTGAGATGGAGGTGGTGATGATGGACTATTCAGTACGGGCGCTGACAGGACAAACCCATAGCAACACTGGCCATAGAGCAAACTCCGTATATGGCTATCATAGTCCCCACTTAAGTCCACCAAAGGATTCATAGATTCAACATCTCCAGCTGCGCTCGCCGTGTCCCTTTCCTCTATATTGAGAGTTAAACTTTCTAAAATACTGGTCTTTGGACTCGAGATTGCTGAATCACCAGACCAGACGTCCTCACTATAATCTGCACCTGCTTGGTAAATGTTGCTGCTCTCCTGAGGGCACTCTGTTGTTTCCACCCACAAACCAGAATCAGATAGGTCACTTTGGCACAAATTCTCAGGGCCACAATTCCCAGTTTCAACACATGATTTATTGAAATGAAATGGAGGAGCATAGTAATGCTTCCAAGAAAGAGAACTCATGGAAGTTCCATTAGAACAATAGTCATATGTTCCATTTGCAACATCGAGATTTAGAGGTACGGAAGCAGAAGAATCATTTGCATCCCTGTATGGACAGAGTCCTGAAACTGCTGCACCATCTGAAAAGGAGGCATTTTCTGACACCATATCTGAAGGAACTCCACTCATCAAATTACTCGACGACTCATTTGATATTGATTTATATACCTTTTTCAGGCTATCATTCTCAAAATCACCATCTGATGATTTCAGAAGCATTCTAGCACTGGCATAAAATTCAGCAGGGGATAATGTAGAACATGTGTCTTCTTCACCTAAAATTAGGCTGGAATATTGTAAATCAGCCACATGATTGAGTCTATGCCTCTCAATAGTGTTTGCAAAGAAATTCTTGATCTCATCGGCAACTTTGTCGGATGGTGACGAAAGAATCTCGCCAAGTTTCCGGGCCCCATACTTAAAAGCTCTTTGTATTCGATAGAGATTACCTGATGGGAATCAAAACATAATTTACGTGTGAGAGAGGAGCAACACAGACCACCTACATACCAACTCAAAACACCACAATCATGCTCTTTCCTGGAAACAACATGACAAGCACATTCTCAGTTTCCAAAATTTCCTTCTACAGACATACTAACTTTCAAATGACTTATATACTCCTGGGTAGACAATTCCGAAACATATTGCTCATAAAATTACTAGAGGGGGTACTAGTTGTTAATCCAACACAACTGCATGGTTAAGAAGCAAGGCTTTGGTACTTTTGGTAGCTACAAGAAAAACAGAATGCATAGATGAAAAGGAAGATTTTGAGTAGACAAAACAAATCATCTCATTTGTAGCCAAAACTGCAGAATCAGATCACTAGGATCTCCCGTTCTTCATAGATTTTGACTCCCTGAAGTACCAGTAAAGAATAAAATGAAAAACAAAGAAACAAAAGGGATTCGGGTTTCCTATATAACGATCATTTAAACAACAAAAGAGAAATCATTTAAGTTGTACCTTTGCTGACACTACGCCCAAGGTTATTATTTTCCTTCAATGGGTCGATAATATTTAGATACTTTTGTTGAAATGGTCGTGTGTCCGTCTCAAGACCCCTTGGTGGAACTGAGAACATTTCCATACTGTCCCTTAAGAACTCCTCACCAAGCAACAACTTGTTGGTTATATAATCTGGCATCTCAACTGCAGAAAGATAAAGAGAAACAGTGAGAAAAAAATTGAATAGAAAAATCAAAATTCCACTCAACTGAACTATATACCAACCAAAAGCCAAAAAAAGTAAAAACGCCAATGTCTTTGCTAGCTTACGCACAAGTGTAAGAAAAAAAATCCTACAAAAGATTGTAGACATCGTCATTGGTTTTAAGCCAGGGGTCTATCGGAAACAGCCTCTCTACTTCACCTGAGGTAGTGGTATGGACTGCGTACACTCTACCCTCCCCAGACCCCACTAGGTGGGAATACACTGGGTATGTTGTTGTGGTTGTTGTTAGAAGATTGTAGACATCTAAAGGAGATCACAAACAACATCAAAGAATCGAACGGGGAGAGCATTGCTTACCAAATATCACAGGAAGGGATGATTTGCGTACTGGACCATTCAAACTAATACAATAGTTGTCCCAATCGAATTTGCAGTAGTAATCCAAAAATCTATAGAGAACCTAAAAGAAAGCAAAAACAGGAATGTCAAATACAGTTATGCTTGCATACCAAGCTCAATGCACTAAGTCAAAAAGCACAAACAGGTAATTACCGATAGAGGACCATTCAACGATGAATGGAACAACTGGAATATAAATAAGACCAGTATTTCCAAAGCATATGTAGAAATCAGACCATGATGTGCACCAAGAACACGACTTTCATAATAGCACCAAGCCTTTATCAAAATAATGCTACGTTTGAAAAGATGATTTTTACCAACAATGCGATCTACCTGCGCTCATGAAACAGAGAAGACGACAAGAACAAAAATTAGCTGTTCATTTCCTCGTTTAACACGAAACAGAAGAACAAAATGTATTGATTAAAACCACAGGGGGCGATATTTGGTTTTCCAATGTTTGCAAGGAACAGAAGGACGATGAAGCAGAAACTCTAGTCTAAAAAGACATTATTTTGAAAGAGACAAATAAACAACTAAACTCTTATCAGATACTTTTGTTTAAAAAGCTCAATGTAGTTCATTTTAAGCACAAATTGCATTAAAAAAAAGTTACTAGTAAAAGTACTACAAAATGGAGGGATGTAATGGATGATGTCAATACCCAGCTATACATATTAAACGAGTAAAAGTTTCTACAACCAGGTGATTAGAGAGGGAATTGGTCTGGTAAGAAATAACAAAAACAATCAACCAAAGGATCCCATTCTATCCAACAGAACACTGCATTAGTTAAATCAATACCTAAAAATAAACGAGGTCCATTCACTGGTTTAGAGATTCCACTAAACCATTTTCCAGTTCCAGTTGTTTCCGCGTAACCAAGACATGCTAAACATCTTACATATTAGAGTCTTTGAAACAAAATTAAAGCACAAAGACTTTATCACATTAAATACACTGTCATTGACCTGCAACTGAGAACCTATATGGACAAGATTATTTGAATCTTAGACAGTTAGCTTTGTCACTTACCTGCTCAAGGAAACAAAGTGTGCAAAGTCCTCCTAACTGATTAACGGATATATCTATCACAATATTTTGTACAATACATTTCACGAGCTTAACCTGCCATGAGAATTCAAAACTTCTTAATATTAAACAGATAATAAATGATCAATTAAGCATAAATTTAGTGAACGACTATGGATAGCCAAACTAAATAGATAGTAGTACAACTCTATAAAACAACCTTCAATCACGATAAACGTTCATCAAGCATCTAAAAGTGCTTGAGAACACCTCCCACACGCACACACCAAAAAAAAAAAAAGAGAGAGAGAGAGAGAGATGCATGCTAAAAGCTCCACTACGCTTAGACTCAACTATCCGGCTTCCACAGGCAGCAAGATATTGAGATAAAAACTTAAAACTATTTGTTGCTGCAAAGAACTCTGAAATACTTCATCAATTCAGTTCATTTTACAGACTTTACGGGTTCGAGTATACTTCATCCAATTCAGTTCATTTTACGGACTTTACGGGTTTGAGTATACTTCTATCATTAGAGTCAGGAAAGAACCTCAGCATCAATAAATTGGGGATCCTTGACATCATACTCAGTATTTTCCTTTAGCTCTTCTTCCTGCAGAACAGCGAGAACATCGCGAGCTAATGTTTCTTCAATGATAGGACTGCTAAAAACAGTCAAATCAATGTCACCGTCAGGAAGGTAGGTCTTCAGTGGCACTGATCCATATGAAAAAACCTGTATGACAAACAAGTATAAGCAGCAAACTCTGTTAAAATAATGAAACGCAAGATACACTTTAAGACAGTCCAAAAACTTAAAACAGTAGCGACATAGTTCAACCACAATATGTGATAATAAATTTTACTTTCAAGTTCAAACACACCAGACTCTGCAATATTGAAGCCGATGGCAACTAAGGAGGCAGAATGTAATTTGAAGCAGGGGTGATCCAGGATTTAAACATTATGGGTTCCAGTTCGGAATTCTAACACAGCGCATCTGCGTTGCTGGATTCAAACTCTATAATTTGTGCTTCTTTATAGTGAGATTTTTAGCACATATACAGGTCCAAGCCAAAACTACTTGGTATGGATGAACCCATAAGATGTATGCTAGATCCGTCCCTGATTCAAACAGCAAAAAGAACATTCAACTATTCTTTGGATAAGTAAAGCTAAAAGAAGACTTGACTGCTTCAAATGTATAGAGTTGCTCAAGTTAGTCCGTTGGAACAAATAGATTCATCTTTAACTAAGTTATGCATCCGACAACAATGGTTTACGTTAAAACTGCAGTAGAATTAAAGATGAATCACACAATTCGGTTTTAATCTGATATATTTGAATAATAACATAAATTAGTTTCCTGAACTTGAATTGACAGGTGTCTAAAGAATGCTTAAGGGAACAAGAAACCATGTAACATGAAATAAAGAAATATAGTTATGGAAGTGAGTATTCCCAGCCCCATGCAAAAGGAATTAGCTTACTGCTAATTATTTCTACTAGTTCTCAAATCAAATAGTGAAATATCACTCCCGATGCAGTGCGGCAGGTCATTTGACCTATGCTCTTAGCCAGAAAAGTGTTCAAACTTTTACTACTGAAAAATAAATGTGCAATTCAGAGTAATTACACATTTAGAAGTCAAAATTACAATGAAATATTTTGGTGTACTTAAAATTAATTAACTTGGCCACCAAGGGGGTGGCCTGGCCTCGCGGTTGAAGAGCTGGATAGATTAAATTTGGAACCAATGTCTTAATTTATTTGATTAAATTAGTACCATCTTCCTAAATCTTGACGACTTTTTACGTGTTGGTGAGAAGCGACAAGGACCAGCTGGATTAGTCGTGCTGCTAGCGAGTTGGCACAAACGACATTTTACTTTATTAGAAAAAAGATAGGTGTCATTCATTCCTATTTTGATTAAACTTCCTTTTTGCAGAGGGTTAGCCTCTCTACCCCATAAAGATAGGAGTAAGGTCTGCATATCCTCTCCAAACCCCACTAGTGAGATTACACTAGGTATGTTGTTGTTGTAAAAAAGAAGTGTCTTTTACACTGTAGTACAAATGTGGCAGTGAAAAATGATGTTGCTCTCTCCCCCCCCCCCCCAACCACCCCCTCTTTCATAACCATCCTAGATTAGTAGAGTAGCCTTTGAGATTGTCAACAGCATCAAGTAGAGCCTTATCTGTTCACCAGAAATGAACAAACAAACTATCCAATAAAAGGTAACACACCATTCTGTAACCCCCAACAAGTTGACCAACCAACCCCCCCCCCCAAAAAAATCCCACCCCACCCCCACCATCCAAAAAAAAAGAAAGAGGAAAATTCAGACCCCCATCATTTTTCAAAAAAGAAGCTTCGCGTGCACTCTACCCTCTCCAGACCCCACTTTATGGGATTACGCCGGATATGTCCTCGTTGTTCCTGTTGCTACAGAAAGCTAGAACAAATCAAGATACAAAATTTCAACAGAAATGGAACAAAAAATGAAGACACAACTGAGTTCTAAGCTATATAAAAAAACAGACATGCAAATTCAGGAATCAACAGCTAGAATCTCAATTATATATAACACTGAATTAATCAATCAAATCAAAGTAAAAAATCAACCTCGCATCCAAGAGAGCATCTAATAAGTCTCTGCACATAGTCAACAACATCTTTCCTCTTTTCCTCAGTATCAAGAGTTGGATGAACACAATTCACAACTTCCTGTACAGTTTCCTCACCAACAACCCAACAATCCTCTTTAACTTGTGAAGGATCAGGATTCACAAAATCCCAACGGTTCTCCATTTCAACAACCCGAAAAAGCCCGACACTACAAGAACCCATAACAAATAGAACCTAACACCTTTTTTGTCAACAACAAAACCACAAAAGGAAAAATCTTGATTATACCCAAGTAAAGTAGAGCGGTTTAGAGGCCATTTCTTGATTGAAAACAAGGAATGTTCTAGACCAAAAAATGGGTAAATGGGGATAATGCGAATGGCTATATCTATAGTATTTATATTATGTATATATATTTTGTTTGGATATAAGTAAGTAATCTGATTGTATTTATTTCAAAGAAGAAAAATTTTCGGAGAAGGAGACAATTCTCAATTGCCCCCACCCTCCCCCACATAATACCCCCTTTACCCCTCACCCCACCTCCCAACCCCCAACCCCTCTGTTCTTGTTTTCTTCTTCAATTTTCGAAAATCTCCGTTTAATTTCCACCTGCAACTACGTGTATATTATGTATATATATTTTGGGTTTTTTTTTTTTTTTTTTTTTTGGGGGGGTTCTTGTTGAGATTATTGTGTTTTTCTGACAGACTGCGGCGCAACGGCGTCGCGTCTGAAGGGGGTGGTGCAATGTTCAAATAGCGTTATTGGAGAAGCATATCATAATGTATGTGTAATTGTTACTAGTATTTATTTGGACTTGAATTTTGTGTGTATATATATCTATATGTAGATATTATTAATATAATATATAATCAATTAAATAATCAAGGATTCAAAAATATAATATACTACTTGGATTTGGAGAAGTGGCCGGGATCAGGTAGATCGCGATTTGAGAAGGTTTGACGGCTAGTTTGATAAGATCCTTCTAGTTGGATCGCGATTTGAGAAGGGCCGACGACCAGTTTGATCGATATTTGAGAAGGGTCGACGACCAGTTTGATCGTGATTTGAGAAGGGTCGACGACTAGTTTGATCGATATTTGAGAAGGGTCACCGACCAGTTTGACCGCGATTTGAGAAGGATCGACGACCAGTTTGATTGAGATTTCAGAAAGGTCGACGACCAGTTTTGATTGGCATTTCAGAAAGGTCGACGACCAGTTTGATTGTGATTTGAGGAGGGCCTAAATTAGTTTGATTGTGATTTGAGAAGGGTTGAGGTTTAGCTTGGCTGTGATTTATTGGAGTGGATTGTAGTGAGAGGGACGGCGGTTAGTTTAATCGCAATTTCTTATAGTGGATGACAATGATAAGGGACGACAGTTTTGTCGTGATATATTGAAGTGGATTACATTTTGATCGCGGTATATTGAAGGACTATCAGACATTTTTGGATAAATCCTTTTTTAAACTTTTTCGTAAACGACAAAATACTTCGTAGATTGAATTTCTGTTAAAAACAGTTACCATACAGGTTTTAACTGTCTTTCGTACTGACAAAGGTACGAGGCGCATCGAGCTCGTATTAACCACCTTCGCTCAACATTCACACTATATATAAAATAAATTTTTTTGAGTGTGCGAATATATAGTATACTTTAAATTTACTTAAATTTTTTTATTTTTTTTTATATTTCAAATCTCCTTAGTGAAAATCATGAATCCATTCGCTCATATTTCTAAGTCGGATACATATATCTAAGTCAAACGAAATTCAAAGTATATATACTAAAAAAAAAAAAATCAAATAATATATCAATAAAAAATTATGTGACATAAAATGGTACTTTGTACGCTCTGTTCGCTTTTATTTGTTATTTTTTGTTATAACACATCAATTAATAAAATAATGATTGATATAGTGATTTTATTAGATTGCTAAAATTAATTGAAGTTTAATAATAAGCATTGAAAATGATTTGCAGAATAAATAATTAACGTTAACAGTAAAACATAAAAAAAAATTGTCTTTACTTAATTAGTCATTACGAATAAAAATAAAATATAAATTAAAAAAATAATGACAAATAAATTCGAACAAAGAGAGTATTCACTTTGAATTTGCAATTTGCCTCCATTTTGCCCCATTTAAAATAATTCCCTATATGGCAAAATTCTAAAACAAAGAAAGAGAAACTCTTCTTTCTCGATTTTATTCCTATAACAAATTAATTAGGAGAATTATTAATTTACCTTTATAGGTGAGGATAAATGAGAAAATAAATGTATATTAGCATTTACACGTACTTATGTGACCAAAAAAAATAAAAATTACGCATACTTAAGTAAGCATTTGGACATAGATTTTATAGTCGATATTTGAAAAAAAAAAAAAGAATAAAAAGAGTTTTTAAAGTTAAAATTTAAAAATAATTTTGAAAATTGAAGTGATGTTTGAACTAGCATTTCACTTGGAAAAATAATTTTCAAGTTTTCATATTTAAAGACTAACTAAAAAGCCTTTCTAATATATAATAACCAAACAAATTTTTTAAAAAGAAATTCATATCCAAAGATTTATAGTATTTGTTTAGAGTTTAACCATATAGAAAATATGGATAACTAATTAATATTCTTATATTTGTTTTTATTATTTTTTTAATTTATATAATATTGATATAGATAAGATCAAATTGAATAACTTAATTCCTTAAAATTTATATAGTTAATTCACATTATTACAGATTGAGTTGTATTTATTACTGTTATTATGACAGTGTTTTCACATTTGTGAAATTGAGGTGAGTCAAGTTGTTATGATAGCGTTTCCACATTTGTGAAATCGAGGTAAGTCAAGTTGTTATGACAGCGTTTTCACATTTGTGAAATCGAGGTAAGTCAAAATTATGTATTTTCATTGTTGGCAATATTATTTTTTTTTTCTAAATACGACCAAACAAACATAAATTTCAAAATTCAGACTCTTTTGGGGTAGACCATTTTGGATTCTTGATATTTAGGCACTTTAATCATTTTTCGGATGCGTCTCATTTTAACACTAAATATATTCTTGTACTATGGTTTAACAATTTGAGTGAGAATAAAATACCATAGTAAGATAAAGAAAAAGATTCCAATAAGATTAAACAATTAATATTATGAAAGAGTTCCCATATTAAATTAATATCATTTAGGTAAAGGAAAATCAAATGATTTATTACCTTAGTTCAATGTGTAACATATAGTATTAAGTAAAAATCAACCATGTGTGACATATCAAGTGCAGACATGTGAATACCAACTTTCTTGTCGCAGAATGAGTTTGGATGATTTTCATTTATTTTATGAATAGCATAAAAAAATATTTATATAATTAATTTGGTGAAAGTTTAAAAAAATAATTAATGTTATTAAAGTATGAGATCGTCTCATTTAAGGGTTTAAAGATAATAAGTTTGTGTGTTTGGGGGTTTGGGTGGGGTGGCGTGGGGGTAGGGTCGTAGGGGCGACTTTCTATGAGGAAGGTGACGCAAAGGAGGCTCGAGAGCTTTTTAATGAATGCATGGTTGGTTGTTGGGGGTCGGGAGGGGGGAGGGGGTCACTGAATTTGAACTTACGGATACATCCGACGGCTTTTATGAGGAAGGCAACGCAAAGGAGGCTCGAGAGCTTGTTAAGGAAGGTGCGGTTGGCTGGGGGGTGGGACATCTTTTATCATAGAATTTGGATTTTCATATAAATCCAACGACTTTTATGAGGAAGGCACCGCAAAGAAGACTCGAAGGCTTGTTAAGAAAGGCGTGGTCGTGAGTGAGTCGAGGCGATCGCTGAATCTAGACTTTCGAATAAATCCAGCGGCTTTTATGAGAGCGGCGGCGCAAAGGAGGCGTGAGGGCTTTTTAAGAAAGACATGTCGGTGGATGGGTGAGGCGATCATTGAATTTGGACTTTCGGATAAATCCAACGGATTTTATGAGAAAGGCGACACAAAAAAGGCTTTAGGGCTTTTTTAGTAAGGTGTGGCCAGATTGGGGGTGGGGGTGGGGGATGCAACATTTTAGACTTTAGGAAATTCAACGAATTTTATAAAGAAGGCGACGCAAAGGGAAACTTGAGGGCTTTTTAAGGAAGGTGTGTCCCGCCTGGGGGGGGGGGGGGGGAGGACATTTTCTATCACGGAATTTGCACTTTCAGATAAACCCAACGACTTTTATGAGAAAGACGCTACAAAAAAATCTCAAGGGCTTAATAAGGAAGGCATGTCGGGGGGGAGGCAACAACATTTTGGACTTTCGGATAAATCCAATGGATTTTATGAAGAAGGCGACACAGGGGAAGCTTGAGGGCTTTTTAAGGAAGGTGTGGCCGGTTGGGGCGGGAGGTTGCAATGTTTTCTATCACTAATTTTGGACTTTCAGATAAGTCTAACGACTTTTATGAGGAAGACGACACAAAAGAATTTCGAGGGCTTGTTAAGGAAGGCGTGCCGAGGGGTGGGGGTTGTAATAAGTATCAACATCACATTAAATTGCGAATCAAAATTGAAAGAAGTGATTATATTTATCAAGATTATGATCAAGTAGTATATATTTTTTGAATTTAAGTTTTGTGCACCGTCAGTGTATAAAATATTCTACATTATCAAGTAAACTTGACTTGCTATTGCAGGTTACCTAACTTTTTCTTATTAACTTTTAAGTAAATAATTGGGCAACCTTCAATAGTAGGTCAAGTTAACTGATAGTGTAGAATATTTTGTACACTGACGGTGCACTGAACTTAAACTCATATTTTTTAAATATAGAACGATTTAAGATTCCTCGTAATGTATTTGATCGCTAGGGACATAGTGCATCGACTTTGATAAAGACGATGTTTGATGTCTTAATTTCTTTACGAATATTCCATGAGTATGGTATTCCGAAATGTCTCTTCAACGAAATTATTAGGATTTAGGTAGAGTAGCCTTCAAAACTCTAATAAAGATGGACTCATCTTGTAGAGTCTCACGAAATTTAGGCTTTCAGATAAACCCAACGACTTTTTATGAGAAATATGATGCAAAAAAATCTCGATGGTTTAATAAGGAAGGCATGTCATGTGGTGGTGGGGGTGTGTGGGGGGGGGGGGGACATCATTTTGGACTTTCGGATAAATCCAACGAATTTTATGAAGAAGGCGACACAAGGGATTGAGGGCTTTTTAAGGAAGGTGTGGCCGGTTGGGGCGGGAGGTTGCAACGTTTTCTATCAGGACCTTTAGACTTTCAGATAAATCCAACGGCTTTTATGAGGAAGACGACGCAAAAGAATCTCGAGGGCTTGTTAAGGAAGGCATGTCTGGGGGGCGGGGGAGGGGCGGTGAGGATTTGTAACAAGTATCAACATCACATTAAATTGCGTAATCAAAATTAAAAGAAGTGATTTTATTTATCAAGATTCTGATCAATAGTATATTTTCTCGAATATAGAATAATTTAGTCTTCCTTGTAATGTATTTGATCTCTAGGGACATAGTGCATCGACTTTGACAAAGACAATGTTTGATGTCTTGATCTCTTTACGAATATTACAAGAGTATGGTATTTCGAAATGTCTCTTCAACAAAATTGTCAGGATTTAGGTAAAGCAGCCTCCAAAAACTCTAATAGAGATTGAACTCATCTTGCAGAGTCTCACAAATTTTAATGTCTACGAATTATCCCCTTCCCCAGTGGCGGAGCCACCTTATGATTAGGGGGCCTTCGATGGAAAATATAACACGAGTATGGTATATATAATTGATGTTGAACCCCCTTTAACTAGTTCGTGTGCCTACATTTTTCGATTTTAAACCTTCTTGGTGAAAATATTGGTTCCGCCACTGCCCTTCCCCTCCCCCTCCCAAACAAAAAAGAAAAAAGAAAAGAAAACCTATCCTTTTTCTTACATGCTGTGACAAACATATTGTTCCAATAGTTCAAGGAAAAGCCAAACTTAAAATGGAGTATCGGTTTCGTCCCTTTTCAGAATTCTGTTGCACAACGAGCCACACTAGTTTTAAGGAATATGTCATCTTCCTTTCTCTCTCCATATACATAATTCTTGTTATTTTTTTATTTTTTTTAAAAAACAATTCCTTATCTATACATCTAAATAAATTATTTAAATTATACATACTGACAACTACGAACTATATTTATACTACTCATTCTAACGAGTCGCTTATTACATGTTATATAGGTCACCTATCTATGCTTGTAAACAAAGGTTATTCGTAAAATATATTTTAAGTGACTTAGTAATATGTAAAAAAAAAAAGAGGTGCATACTGGAGCGCTTGAGAAATGAGAACTACAAAAACACTAGGTGATTTATTTATATTTGTCCGGGACAGAGCTCCTTGGTACCTACGCTGATGAAATTAGTCGAAGTGCGCGTAAGCTGACTCAGACACCACCAACTCCCTCCGTTTTTAAGTTTAAAGGTAGAGAGAACAAACTTATTGGGTCACAATTTGAGCGTGTATAACTTTGTATGACGAGACTATTATCGTGTATACAATACAAAAGAAAAAGGAAAGTTGCCAGAGATGAAACAAATAATTCTGTTTGGTTGGATAATGTACCTTTATGTAATTATTGTTGCAGTAGCAACAAACTCTTGGATAAATATGTGGAAACTTGAATTTTTTTGCAAGGGGGACCATAATCATAAGTAGTTAAGTAACCTTAATCATAAGAATATTCTTCTTAATTACTCTTTTGTCTCTCTTAAACACCTAATTTGAAGTTGACACTCAACTGAATGGATGAGAATCACATAGCAATCTTGTGTTAGTCACATATTTAGAAAAATAGACATGATGATTCAAATAATTGACTTCGATTTATTTGGGATTGAAACATAATTGTAATATTTGGCAACGTACGAAAAGCTTGCCAATTATTGCAGTGCATCATTAATGATGAGATAGTTATTAAGTTGCACTGGCCAAAAATAAAAAATAAAAGTTATTAAGTCATTAAGAAGGAAGAAGCAATTTCATTTTGTTCTGAATCAGCCCAAACTCAATATGGACAACGTCAAGATCAGTTATTGGGCCGAGAAGAAGTAATAGAATTGGAAGGCCTTTGGTTGATTTGAGATCTAGGCCCAATTATTCATTGATTGTCTAAGATTCTCAGCTTCTGGTTCTCTTCTTCATTAGATTTCTTTGTTTTACTAGTCCATTACAACAACATACCCAGTATATTCCCACGTAGTGGGGGTTTTACTAGTCCATTCTTGACCTATGGTTTAGTTCCATTTGTAGTTGTAATTTTGAGTTTAGTTATTATTAACATCTGAATGTTTCTAGTATGAAATTGGAATTGTTACAGTGGCAATGTATGACAAGCTTGTCAATTATCGTAGTACATCATTAAGGATGAAATAGTTGTTAAAGAAGGGAAAGGGGAAGGAATTTGTCATAAAGAAGGAAGAAGCCATTTAATTTCATCTTCATGTTTTTCTCATTAAAAACTCATTTTACTAATCAAGTTAGAACGCTTGACCACTAAAAGGAGTCCCGGTGCACTAAGCTCGCTCTTACTAAACACAGGGCCCAAAAAGAGGACCGGGACCGGATCACAAGGACTTACTGTAAACAACCTTACCCTATATTTCTGCAAGAGACTGTTTCCACAACTTGATCACTAAATTTGATATTCCAAAGTTGGTCAATATTGAAGTACAGACTAATTAACTTCAACTTATGACAAGATTTATGCCAATGTCATATGGTAAAATTTGCAATTAGAACGACTTTATACGTCAATACTAGATTCATTCTGAAAAAAGAATGATGAGAAAACACTTCCACAGCTCATAATAATATTAATTCTTAACAAGTACTCTGCACCTTTGTCTTCCCAACTTTTGTATCACAATTAGTGTATAGTGCAATCACCCTGAGGAGTTAATATTAACTACAACTTCCTAAAAGGTCCATTTGCTTTTAAGGATACTATTCTTCTTTACCTCTTGCAACATCAACCAGATATCTATTCAGATGCTGGCCAAAAATCTTGGTAGAGAATGACTCAGCAACGTGTTGACGAGCATCTTGCCCCATTTTTTCAGACATGTGAGGATCCTGAATAAAATTAGACATTGCTGAAGCGAACTCCTTTGGGTTAGGATCACAGAGGAAGCCCGTCACTCCGTGCTTTACCGTCTCCACCGGACCCCCACTATTGCAGGCAATAACAGGTTTATAGGCTGCCATTGCTTCCAAAGGAACAATGCCAAAATGCTCATCCTACTCCTCCAAAAAAAGAAAATGTCATCCTACTTCAAGGTGAAAAAAACAAACGAGAAAGGACGAAGATGCTCGGTCTAACATCGATGATTAAAGGTCATCATACTCCAAGGAAAATTGTTTCTTTTACTCGTTGAAGAGATATCAGAACCAGACATACCTTTGGTGTATAAAGAACACATAGGCATTGGCCAAGGAACGCATTTCTTTCAGCAGTAGAACAAGATGTGATGAATTTGACCCGCTGAGAAACACCTTCCCTTTCTGCCAACTTTTTCAGTTCTTCCAGATACTCGACATTCTCTCTAAGGCGAGAATCAAAGCCTCCTGAAATAAAAAGCAGGAAGGACTCCATTAACATGCAAGAAGATTTCTTTTGAGCATATATTCAGCCACTGATGGTAGACAACAGGTAACTTGGACTCATTTATTGAAGCATACTCCAAATCCATCTATTTAAGATGTTAAGGGCACATCGAAAGAAAATGAAAAGAAATAGGCTTATCATAAAAGGGAGACAAACATCGAAGAGAAGTCAACTAGCTAACTTCGTTAACGACTAATAACATCTGATATTTGTTCAGTTTCATGGCACTAAATATCCTTATATATTACATGATCAGATAGGCTACACACATAAGACAAATTCATATATCTCATTGGCTCTCACTCTTACCTCTAATGAAATATTAGAATTTTTGCACCACAAACAGACGATAAATAATGCAAATCAACATACAAGATAAATACCACAAATAAAATCACCATCCATGGGGAGGAGAGCACGAATTCCGTCGGAGAAGGCACGATTGGCAAACCAGAACTATGGGAGAACGTTGAAGCAACCGGAGCATAAAAACGGGAAACATACTGAAGCTACCTTAGTTGAAGACCCAGCTGAGGAGGTAGAACCAACTAATACAGAACAATGCACAACGCTGATGGTTAAGAATAGAGTATTAGAAAAAGGTTCAAAAGCGACGCAGGAATGGGAAGCAGTGATTCAAAGTAAGGAAACACCACAATCATGGGCAGATGAGGTTGAAAACGAGGAGAAATTGAGGAACAAGGACTCAATTTGGGACAAATTTGACCTAACTAAGCTTTCTAAAGCTGGGTTTAAGCTCGAATTTGTAGCACCGGAGAAACAAGCTGAAGAGGAAATATGTGAGATTGAAATTGAGGATATAAGCTCGGATATAGAGTACTGGAAACACGCAATCGTATGCTACGTCCTAGGAGCACATCCGCCATTCTCAGTACTAAACGGTTACATTCAACGTCAATGGGGGAAGTATGGAATAAACAAGATCTCGATGTTAAAAAATGGCGTAGTGTTGGTGCGATTCGACACGAAGGAAGGAAGAGATGAGGTTTTGCACGGGGGGATCTACCACTTCGATAATAAACCTCTGATTGTCAAAGCATGGTCACCAGAAATGGAGTTCATTCGAGAAGAACTGTACACAGTGCCTATTTGGGTGAAATTACCGGGGTTGGATTTTAAGTACTGGAGCGCTAAAGGGTTGAGCAAAATTGGGAGTTTGATTGGAAAGCCATTAATGGTGGATATTAACACGGAAAAGAAGATAGGGTTAAGTTTTGCGAAATTACTCATTGAAGTAGAGATGAGAGGTAAACTACCAGAGAAAGTATTTTTTAGAAATGAATGGGGTGAATTGGTGGAACAAAAAGTCCAGTATGACTGGAAACCAACGTTGTGTAACTTTTGCAAGCAGTATAGGCACGATGAAGGTGTATGTAGGAAGAAAAATCCTCCTAATTCCCCAGAGAACCAGAGGAAAAAGGAGGCACAACAACAAAATAGACCCAAGGTGGTAGGGAAACAATTGGAAGCAACGGAGAAGTTGAACAACGTAGGTAAACAGAAGGCGGAACCTACGCTATCTAATAGAGCAGATGCAGGGGAGGGACCTAGTGGTACAGCTGGGTCATTGGAGGCAAGTGGGAAGACGGTAGGATGGATTCAACGAGGATCAAGATCAGGAAGTACACTTCGGCAGAGGTCACAGGTCTCACAACCAACTGAGGTAATGCAAACAAATACCTTTGAAGTACTCGCAAAGACAGCTGAGAATCAGGCTAAAGAAGTAGACCATAAGGGGGGTGGGATGAAAACCCCCAATGTGAATGGATAATTTGTTATGCTGGAACGTTAGGGGCCTAAATTCCCCTAACAAGCAAAAGGAGATCAAGCTCCTTTGTAATAAAGAGAATGTTGGGTTAGTAGGTCTTGTAGAGACTAAAATTAAGGCTAGTAATATAGCCAGAGTAGCGGGAAGCATGTTTGGAGGTTGGGAGTACTGTACCAACCATATTGATCATTATAATGGCAGGGTGTGGATTTTGTGGAGAGATGACTACTTCCAGGTGTGCAGATGATGACAAGGTGTGACCAAGCTATCACTTGTCGAGTCAAAAATCACAAAATTCAATCAGAACACTTGGTGACTGTGGTTTATGCATTCAACACAAGTGAGGAAAGAAGAGGGTTATGGACTTACTTAGAAAATGTGAAGATGGGAAATAATCTTGCTTGGATAGTGGTGGGTGACTTCAATGCAGTCCTACATGCTGATGACAGGATTGGGGGTAATCCTGTAAGTATGGCAGAGATAGTGGATTTTCAAGCTTGTGTGGAGGAGTGTGAACTTGTGGAATTACCCAGACAAGGCACTAATTACACATGGAATGATAAAGGAGATGTGAGGATTTTCTCCAAGATAGATTGGGTCTTTGTAAATGATGAATGGATTGTCAATATGCCAGCATATAGTGCCAACTTCATGGTTGAGGGGCTGAGCGACCATTGCCCTGTAAAAATATCTTGAATCAATGAGTCAAGGATGAAAAGACCAGCTTTCAAATTTTGTAATATGTGGACTAGCCATCCGCAGTTTATGAATATAGTGAATAAGGGTTGGAATCAAAATGTGGAAGGATATCAAATGTTCAGAATTGTAAAGAGATTGAAGGCAATGAAAAAACAGTTGAGAGTGCTGAACAGTCAGCATTTTAGGAACATTATTACTGAGGCAGACGAGGATAGAATAGCTCTAGCAAAGGCCAAGGCGGAACTACATATGCAGCCGCTAGATGATGATCTGCAGGAGCAGGAAAAGAGAGAGGATGTATCAAAAATTCAGAAGAACGTCATATTTGGCTGAATGTTATCTACAACAAAGAAGTAAAATAAATTGGTTGCAACTCGGAGATGATAATACAAGGTTCTTTCATGCTGTAATTAAACACAAGAGACTACAACATACCATAATTCAGGTGCAGGACAAAAATGGAGTGCTACAGACTGACCAACAGGCTATTGCAGAGGTATTTGTTGAATACTATCAAAACTTGCTTGGAAAGAAGGAACATAGAAGGGAGATAGCAAATGCTGGATTACTAAGACAGGGTACTATACTAAATACTGAGAAGCAATTGACGCTGGTCCAGGCATACCCGCAAAAGGAGGTCAAGGATACTATGTTCAGCATAGACATAAATAAGAGCCCGGGTTCAGATGGGTATGGAAGTGGATTTTTCAGAGCAGCATGGAGCATAGTGGGGCCAGATGTAACACAAGCAGTACTAGAATACTTGGGGAATGGACGACTACTCAATCAAATGAATGCCACAGTAATTTCCTTAATTCCAAAGGTTGAAGCACCTGTTTTAGCAAGCCAATTCCGACCAATTGCTTGTTGTAATATTATCTACAAATGCATTTCAAAAATGATATGTGCAAGACTGTGGAAAGCTATTGCAGTGATTGTGGCGAATAATCAAGCAGCTTTTATAGAGGGAAGATCCTTGATTCACAACGTATTGATATGTCATGATCTCTTAAGGCACTATAAGAGGAAAACAACACCAAGATGCTTAATGAAAATCGATTTAAAGAAAGCTTATGATATGGTTAGCTGGGAGTTTATCGAGGAAGTTTTGAAGGGATATGGGTTTCCACCCTCATTTGTACAGCTGGTCATGAATTGTGTCACAACAACTAAATTCACCATCAAGATTAATGGAGTGGGTTATGGATACTTTAAGGGTAGGAGGGGCCTCCGACAAGAAGACCCCATGTCACCACTTTTATTTGTACTTGTTATGGAATACCTCACAAGAACTTTGAGGAAGATGTGTCAGGTGGAGGACTTTCAGTTCCATCCCATGTGTCAAACAACTAAGCTCACCCATCTCATATTTGAGATTTGCAGACGATTTAATGGTGTTTTGTAAAGGGGATATAAGGTCTATCACTAGGGTAATGGAGGCTTTGAGACACTTCTGTCAGGTGACTGGTTTAGAAGCAAATTTACAAAAGTCAAATATCTTTTTAGCCGGAATGGATGAACCAACAAAGGAAAACATTTTGAGAAGAACAGGATTCACCTTAGGAAGCCTACCTATTAGATATCTAGGCCTTCCACTTTCTTCAAAGAGATGGAATAAGATGGATTGTGCACAACTAGTAGAGAAAATCACTAAAAGGATTTCGGTACGATACACGAGACAACTATCCTATGCAGGGAGGCTACAGATAATTAATGCAGTATTCTTCTCGATTTACAATTTTTGGGGCACTGTGTTCATACTTCAACAGAGTGTGCTAAAAGAAATTGATAGAAAATGCAGAGAATTCTTATGGGGAACTACTGAGGGGCACAAGAAAGTGGTATTGGTGGCTTGGGACAAGGTGTGTACACCAAAGAAATATGGAGGATTAAATATCAAATGTTGTCACAAGTGGAATATTGCTGCAGTGGGAAAGTTGGTCTACCAGCTGTCTAGCAAGAAAAATGTGTTATGGGTTAAATGGATCCACGAAGTATATATGAGAGGATCCGATGATATTTGGCAACATAAAGCTCCCCAAAATAGCCGTTGGTATTGGAGGAAATTAAATGAGCTCAAAGAGGGAATGAAACAGTGGTACCAAGGGGGAACTTATGCGTTAACAACTAATGAGATTTACTCCATGTCCAGCAGTTACAATGCTATGTTAGGGATGATTACCAAGTGGCCGGAATCAGATTTGATATGGAGCTCTATAATGCTACCAAGGCAAAGGGTGATGTTGTGGCTTGCTTATCAGGAAAGACTACTCACCAAGGAGAGAGTGAAGAGATTACACTTGCAGGTGGAGAAGAAGGTTGTTGTTTATGTGGGGAGGAAACTGAGACTCAGCAGCACTTGTTCATGGACTGCAACTGGATGAATGAAGTGAAAACCAAATTATCAACTTGGCTTGCTATTATAATTCCCAGAGGTACAGTTAAACAAACACTTGCTTGGATTAAAAGAAGGAGTTGGGGACAGTTGAAGAAGGAAATGGTGGCAGCAATGTACGAAGCTATGATCTACTATACGTGGCAAGCTAGAAACTGGAAACAATTCAGGAAGATAAACATAACTACTGAGTTCACTATCACACGAATCAGGAGTGAATTAAAGGAGAGAATGGCTTTAATCCAAAGATCTAGGAAAGCAAGACACTGTCAAGAATTGATACATAGGATGAATGTAACTAGCTAATAGTTTATTGAGCTTCTGCTTTCTTTTATTTGAGGTCGAGTTGTGCACAGTGTTAGTGCTCTCGATGCTCCTTGATATGTACAAATTTTGATGGGTATGGTAATAATTCACAGTTTATTGCCAAAAATAAAAGAGATGACAAAAGCAAAGCAGAGAACAAGAAAATGTCGGTGGATAATGCAGCATACACTGAACTTGAAGAATTGAATAAACTTGCCTGCAACAGTCAAGGAAACATCATTCATGTCAACTCCTTGATGATCATGGACTTCATGGGCGTGAAGCATGGCAAAGGCAGATATTGCCAATTCTATGTTCTTTTTTCTCTCAAATCGATTGATGGATAGAAAGCTCAGCCTGAGAGAAATGAACAACTGAAGTTATATCTGCATTGCATGTCCCTGAAGGAACCCCCACCCCCCCACTCTACAAATTTCTTTTTTCTTTAAGAGGCACGATCGCGTGGAAGGGAAGGAACTTTGGGGCAGACAAATTTGAAAATCAAAGAAAAAGATACTGAAATCTGTTGTTTTATTGCAATCAGACCTCGACCTAGAACTCTAGAAGGTACCAAGAGATGGAAAAGTGTCTTACTTGGTAGCATTAGGTTTCTCAAACTGATCCACATTGACAGCTGGGTACAAAACAGCTGGTTTAATCCCACGTGCATCTAGGTTCTTGAAGGTTGATGCAAAAGTAGATGCAGTAAACTTGCTGTTAACCAGGATCAAATCTGCCATTCCTATAGTTCGACCAAGCAATCAAAGAAGAAACGGATGTTTGAACAGATAAGAAAAAACAAGTAAAACGCCGATGAAAGAGACACAAACACCAAGGATAGAAGGCAGACCAAGAAAGACCTGTTGTTATTTCTTCTATGAAGTCAATAGGTTTCCGGTATATCCTCCTAAGAATAGTTGTATGTTGCGCTAGCAAGAGATCTGGAAAATGGCAATAGAATACAACCTGCATGAGGTATAAACTTCATATATCTTAATGATCATTTCTTAGCAGTCGATTTTATTAGAGCCATCCAAATACCTTTGCAGACTTCTTTAACTTCAATAGAGGAATGACAACAGAGACCTGATCTGCTAGTATTATATCAAATGAAGGCCACATAAACAACAAGCAGAGAGAAACAAACATGCACCGCAAGTATGCACATACTGCATGTAGCCGATAGAAGATATGACGGGGAAGAAAAGAACCATATACTGTAATATCAAAGACACCTGACAAGAGTGTAGCGTGCATTTACATCAGTTAAGTAAGGGCACAATGGAGCATGACTGGAGTTTAGAGAGTAAGATTTCTGACCGGACAAAGTCTCCTCAAAACATCGATTTTTATCATGGTGTGAAGTAAAAATATGAACTTTATGCCCCAAAGAAGCAAGTTCCATAGCAGCATCCACAATTAGCCTTTCAGCTCCACCTAAAGATCATATATGTCAGACAAAGGAGTAGAAAAAACGAAGAAACACCTACACGCATGATAAAATCTGTTTCCATTATCTCAGAAGTATGTTGCGCTCAGATAATAACTGCAGAAGGATGATAATTACTACCACCTGTCCAACAATTCTTTTCCTTATCAAACAACTACACCTCAATTCAAAACTCACTGATGTCAGCTTTGCAAAACCTCTCGATCAGCTAAAAAGTCGAGAAAGGTATGTCAGCTATCTATATACATCTGCTGCATTCGTACACTGAGCACGTTCCAATGAGTTCACATTATGGAGGATTCACCATATTATGACTATCTTTATGCTGTCTGTCAGCCTACTGCAACTCTCCTATTTTATACTTATAGCCTATCGGGGCATATGGAACCAGCATTGCAGAACTCACACTGGCAGAGCTATAGTCCCCCTTTCACTATGCAGCAAAAAATGTCTAACAAGATAAAAGTTACTCCCTCGGTTATAATTCTTTATCTAATTTTAACTGGACACGGAGTTTAAAGAAAGATATATAGAATGTACCAAAGTGCCCTGTAATCATCTCGTCACAAACATGCCACGTGAAAAGTTGTAATTAAAGAGTTGTCAAGAGGAAAAAAAAACATTCTTTTTGAAAAGGACTAAAGGGGAACATCATTTATCCCCATACTACAGATTGACATCAACAAATTGAAACACACACACACAAAAAAAAGAAAAAAAAAAAAAAATCTAATGTAAATAGAAACCTAATAAAATATTAAAGGAGAAAAGGTGTTCTTTGAAATTTAGGATGTTTTAACAAGTAATCATCCATTGATAAATGAAGCAAAGGATTAAGCAAATTGGAATGATAAACAGATCTATTAAAACATATAAATAGATAGATCATAAAAGTACCGATTCCGAGATCGGGATGGATAATGGCGACATTCATCTTTTTCTCCATTCGGCTTTTATCACCACAAAAATATATATGGGATAAATAGCTCAATCAGCCCAAACCAAAAGCTAATATTTCATCTTTTTATTATAGAAAAGAGAAATCTTTTTGTGAAGAAGTTGAAGTGGAGGAGAAACTCTACTTCACATGTAGAATTACGTTTTTACTCTGTCCCAGTTTTTTGTTAAAAATAATTTAATTAATTTTTATACTAATTAGGTAATCATACGAGTATCTAACATATATTGATTATGGGTCATAACTTAAAATATATCCTTTTTTTAAAAAAAAAAAAAAAAAAAAAACTATTGTGTTTGATGATTAATGTCATGTAAAGTAAGATTAAAGAAACATCTTTTTGTTAACTTATGGTTGAGTTGATTTTTAGAAGAAAGTACGTTAATCAAATTCTTAAGTAGGATATCAAATATCGAGTGAGAAATAAATGAATATTGATGAGGCGAAAGTAATAGCATAATTACATTTTTTTTTTAATTGAAAGTGTGGAGTCGAAAGAATTTTTGGAGTCGTTTGGTAGAGTATATTAAAAGGAATAATGCATGCATTAGTTTTGTGTATTATTAATACCTTATTTGGTATATTTTTTAGCCTATGTATAAGTATAACTAATGCACTCAATTGTGTATTGAGGTGTGTATTACTAATACTTCAAAATCCATGGCATTAGTAATGCAATGGATCTAATGCATTCGTTAGTATGATTAAAGACACAATCATCCTTCAAATTTTTTTTCGCATCCTTTCCAGTTTATATATGAAGGATAGTTTTGTAAAATATTTTTTTTTTTTAGAAATTATCTAACTCATATTATTTTTAATACATCAAACAAAAACACAACATAAGAAAAATAAATGCATAATTAAAGCAAGCATTGCTTACACAAGGATTATTAATACAAGCATTACTAATACACTATATTTTGCATTATTCTTGTACATTCTGCCAAACAAAAACAATTAATAGATAAAAAGTGATAATCAAACAGGATAAAAATTGAAAGTGCTTTTTCTTCATTCTTCAATGTGGACATAATCTGCATTGGCAAGTTGATAGCCACTCTGAAGAAAGAATTGGATTGATGAAAGTTTGCAAGATTAGCCAGGAAATCGTTAGTAGAATTCTATTTTAGGCAATTTTATGTAATCATCACCTGAAATAGGCGAACAGAACATTTACCTCATTTCAATTTAATTTTGAAAATTACTATGTAAAATTCTCATTTAGGAAGTGACGAGAACTGAAGTAATTAGAGACTTTTTGGCAAACGAACAAAGAAATTCAATTCAAATACAATTTCAACTTACATTGGCTTCATATGAACAAAACAATCTAAGAGCTGCTGGGAAATATAATACACAACCACGAAAAAAGGTAGGATATAGTATATGCATGTAAGAGAGAAATAATCTGAGAGTTGGTGGTGTACATATTACTTAACTAGGGGAAAAAAGTATAGTATATGCATGTGTCTAACTCGTACAAGACTCAAAACACCGAAACGCTACGTTACGACAGCCATTCTTGTCCTTCAAATCTACCAACTTCAATACAAAATTGAAAGCTATATTCTTTTCAAATGTTGTAAGTTGTAAAACATTCTGTGACGTATCGAAAACTTTGCAGCGATGTCTTCATTGCTGAAAATGTCTATACTCTGATCAACCGCTAGCCAAATAGCCAACTGTAAGAAAATTTATACGTGCTGATCCTTGCTAGAATTCCAGCCAGGGGCCTGAGCAACAACATTATCCGGTAAGTTGCCAGAGCCTTTTTCAACATTTATTAGAGGATCAGTTTCACTGTCGTTTACCTTCAACCACAGAAACAACAGAAAGAATTAGAACATCTATGCTCTGAATGCATAAAAGAAAATTGATAACAAAACACAATTCCCCACCAGCTTCTGGAACTATGACATTCAGCACTAGAAGAGTAGTGGTTTAAGTCTTTAAGATGAAGGGAGCCTAAGGTTTTAGATTTTGCGTTTCTTCCATCTGTTCCTCGCATGACCCATGCCACTAAGTAAACCGTTTGCAAGCAGATCAAATTACAAATATAGTGTAAATTTCTTCTTCTTTTTTTCGTGTTCCTTTTCTAGTAATGTTGTGTAATGAGGTGACACAAAAGAAGGTGGTAAAGGGAGTACAAGGAATTTATGACAACTTTCCTTTAGATTTGCCCCTCTCGTGACTCATGCCACTAGCTTAAACAATTTCAGAAGAAATATTGCAAATTCAGTACTAGTGTAATGAGGTGAAATGAAGAGAGGTAGTATTGGGCATATTGGACATCGTTACCAATCATCTCGCTGATCAAGATAACACAAGTTGGTGTATGATAAAATGGAGTAACTTTTGTCTCTATGTCCCTGCAAGACACTACCACAATGCGGAACACCAAAAAGCAAAGGTGTAATACCTGAGACAGAAGGGATGCAGCCTCTGTAGACTTCTGCTGGCTCTCAATGGTGCAACAATACGAATAGAGTATCATCCCTAGCATAGCAATGAAGATACCCAGAATGTTTCGCCAGCTGAAGGGATCACGAAGAAGAACATACCCAAAGGCCAAAACAAGACATGTTTTTAGATGCCCAAGGACCTGATAGGTGACTGGAGAAGTCTTGCCAATTACCAAAAAAGTACTGAAGTTCACGGAGACGGATATAAGGCAGGATAGGACAATAAAGGCCTGCCATCAACAAATTGAAGTTAGAGAATACTGCTAATATCTAACTGACAACTGAAAATAATTTTCTAAATTACCAGCACATTTGGTGTGTAGTTGTAAGCAAATACATTCTGATTTGTCAAAAGCCCATCTAAAAATGGTCCTACTATAAACAAAATGATTGATTGATAAGGACAAGACTGATACAGCAGCTGGGTTGAAGAAACCTTGAACTTCTTCTGGATGGTATTTGTCATCTAGGATGATGGGTTAAGAGATCCAAGCAAGAGAAGGTATAATGTGATAGCTGTGAACTATAGGTTCAATATTATTTTAATGCATATAAAACATCTTCCATAAAGTCTTTTTTTTTTTTAGAAAGGCATAAAAGTTTTAAATCTTATTTGCCTAGAATAAGGTTGCTAAACTGGAATCTATAAAGTGAGCAGAGCCAGTGAGGCAAAGAACAGAAAAAAAAATATTGACCACTCAGCAAAGGATACAATTTGCGCAATACAAGTGGTGACAATTGCGAACAAAGATAAAACAGAACCCAGCAAATTGAGTTGCAAATCAGTTACTGTTGCAATTCCAACCCCAAAGAGAAGAACGGTAAGTGCAAGCTGGATATTCCTACTGCAAATCACAGATGAGAGAAATCAAATTGTTAATTAATATGTACAACAAAAGAGTGTTTTCATAAATGTTTAAGCAAAAGAGTACATGAAAGCAGAAATGTTATTTAGATAAAAGTAGTACTTCATAGAGCACCAGCATCACTCCAAAGCAAGAGATACATAGAGGTTACTTACATCAAACTTTTGGAGCCAAAGGAGCTCTATTTGTGCATGCGGATACTTCTACTTTAAGTAAAACAATATCTTCATCCTTTAAGATGGTTCTTTGACTTACTGCTCCATTACCATTAAATTTAACTATGGATGATGGTTGATCCTAAATCTAAGATAGAAACGACTGGAATAATGTTATACCTTTGACATTCAACTTACTAGTAAGGACAAAACATTGGGTTCAAACACTTAATTATTTCAAGAAATTACTTCTGGTTCTGCGGTTCGAGCAAACCACATGTTGGTGAAAAGCTTCTCCAATGTAATGGTCCAAGCTTAATAAAATAAGAACAGATTCCTATGTTGGATATTCTTGGAAGATAAATAAAAATAGATGTGAAGGTAATGTAATCTGATCCTCTATCTATCTAATGCAACACAACTGATTTTGAATATCTTTTTGTGGAAATAGTAAAGTCAATTTGAGTACGTCAATGTTGAGTACTTTCACCTGAATCTTTTTCTGAAGAAAAGAGTCTCCAAAAGAACTGTACAGGGGATGATTGCTAACTTTGTCATCTAAAATTCAAAACAATGAAGAAAATCAGAATATATAACTGCATTCAAGTTTCTAAAATCAATCAGAAACTAAAAGGTCTTTGTAGAGACAACTTAGAATTGAGTTGTGATGAATGTTTGAGAGCAATAGGGAACAAGTGGACCTCATCACATCAAATAAATTGTTTTCTAATCTCAAAGCCAAAAAAGAACCAAAAAAGAACCACAAGAGGGAAAAAGTTTGCTGCCCCTTCCCAAGAAATGAAAATAGAAAAGAACCTCACAGTTTAGCCCAAGAAATGAAAGAAGAAAAGAACCTTACAATTCAGCTAGCTATGTTAATAATTGGTTCCATAATGATCATTAAGCATTTCAATTCTGGTAGCACATCTTGCCATGAATAATTTAAGGGCACCAGGGGAACAAGATGCTATTTCAAGTTGTAGATCTTCTAAAACCTAACTACTCCAAACAAATAATCACCAGAAAACTGACTTAGCTGGAAAAGCTATCTCAGTGGATACATTGTTATACCTTGAAATATAGGTACAGGAAAAAGGGGACAAGGAAAGGGAATAATGAGAAAAGAGAGGAAACAAAAATTAAAACCATATAGTCGTCAACAGAAGAAAGGAAACAGAACAAACCTGATAAAAACCAACAGAATTAAACCCCAGACTTAAATTAAGAAGTCCAATAGAGGACCCATTCAGTATTCCGAAGCCCATAACAGCTTTCGGATCAAAAGGCTTGTGTTCAAAAAATCTCATCCACCTTGCCACATGGAGAGAACAAAATGTAACTAGAAGATGCCAGCTTGTCAACGTCGTAGCTGAGAGAGAAATATAATAAGTTAGAACTCAAAGCTGAATGATATACAAGAATTTCCTTTGATAGGTTTTGCAAGAACCAAAATAGAAGTGAAAACAATGAGCAATCTACTAATCCAAATTGGATCATTCTTTTCCCAACTCCCTTATCCCCCCACCCCACCCCCCACCCCCCCAAAAAAAAGTGCCAATTGAAAACCTAATATACTTTAGATGTGAATGCACAATATCTAGAAGTATCTTTCATTTGCATTATGTTATGATTTTTATTTAACTATATGCAAACACTTAAACTTGATTTTCCGTTCTCTCCTTTTTTTGGATACATTTGATTTTTTTTTTCTCTCCTACTGCGCATATGACATTAGCTGAATTCATCAACTGTCAAATAGAGCTATTTTGCATTGAAGGAATAGAGGAAATAACTGCATAATGACTAAAGAAGAACACAAATATGAGAAATAACTAAGCCAAATATTTGAGCTCATTCTGCTCCCTATTAATTACACTGTCGACCCATTTTTTAACAGAGACCTATTGAGGTTTACTGAATCTCATTCATCCAAACAACAACAACAACAACAACAACTACTACTACTACTACACCTTAGTTCCAAGCTAATTGTGATCAGCCCGATCATCCCAATAAACGAAACAAGACGATCTTAGAGAACTTCCCTACACAAGATCTTGGTGAATCTCATATAACCACGTTAAACAGCTAAAGCAATCAATGAATCAATCAACTATCCCTCAATCCAAATAGCTGTTATGGCTGTATGAATTCCTCAACGTCTATTTTCGAGGCAACAGTGCATGTTCTACATCCCTACCACAGAATAGTGAAGCTACACGCCTTCATCACCATTGTTTTATGACCAGAAGGCTGAGAGCTAACTATCGAGACTTTAGACTATCCGGACAGAAGCAACTCACTTATAAGATCAGTCATTACACTAATGAAGCAAGAACAAAAACAAAATACCAGCCATAATTCGCATGACAAAAAGAACTTATCAAACTCACCAAATGTAAAACCTAATGTGCTAATTAACGCCTTATTGCAAATTACAATGGACACCGACGACACCACGGACAACGTCAATGCCCCAACGGTCCCCAGATGAAACCTCTGGTTTTCGGCCATTTTCGCTCCTTCTCCAATTCCAACCTCAAACTCTGCACATCAACAAAATTTCCACACATAAACCTAAACACAAAAACATTGCAATTCAACAACCAATTTTTACCTTATCATAATCGTGCGTCCATGAATCATACAAAAATCAGCTCAGCTGAAAACAAAACGTTCAATTAACGTTAAAAATTAATTTTTTCTATCGAGATATAAACGGATCCAAAAATGTACCACAAAAATCAGAAAAACACAATGCACACATGTAGAAATTTATTTTTAAAAATATGAAAAAATAAAGAAGAATATCAAATGCTTTGTAAATTGCAAAATTATAGATCTTCTATTTTAGATTAAAAAAATGATAAATATTTAATATAGAGAAAAAAATGGAGGAAGAAGAAGAACCTGTAGAGCTTGGGATCACGAAAATGGAGGAAGTAATGTATGCGCTAAGTGTTCGATAGAAGTTAAAGCGTTCAGACGGAGAGCGAAGAAAATTGCACCACTAATATTTATACTTTCTTCTAATTTAATATTATTTTTTTTTATTTTTTTTAAGAAAATGAATTCCGGCTAGCTTTTCGCCTGCGGATCATGTGACGCTCAGCAGTATATTCAGAGTTAATAAATAAAAATCATCTTAAACTTGACATCAAATTATAACTTTAATCTTAAATTTTGATAATGTACAAATATGATTTTTAACTATCTTATGGTGGAAGAGATCCACCACGTCACAGTTGTAAGAGGGTGTCCATTAATTGACACTTGATGTGGTGGATCGTGCATTAATTTTTTAAAAGCCAATAAAGTGTGAAAGGATGTGTCCAAAATACAAATAAAATAAATTTAAAATGTTAGTGAATGGTGCGGTCCACATGCATTCATTGTTATTCTTTGAAAGAAGAAATTTCTTCAAAAACCAAACGGAAAATTTTACTATGGTTGAGGTCCAACCAACACAAGTTGTGAGAGGATCCATTTATTGATTGACACTTGAAAAGTGAAGTCCACCTTGATACTTTGCAAAAGAAATTAAATAAAATATTAAATACAATGATAAAAGACTGCATATACAATATAATAAAAATGGAGGGAAAGACTAAGACTATATATAGTACAATAAATAAGGAGGAAAAGAGAATGCATTTTTCCCTCCTTAATTAGTTTCTTTCTACTACATCCAAACCAACTAAAGCAAAACTTTTGAAGTAGTTTTACACTCATTACTCTCACAACATTCTCACTCAAGCAAAACTTAGAAGAAATATTTTTGATGTATCCATCTATGACCTTTATTCTTTCATTTCCTTCTCTCATTATTAGTTATATTTTTACAATCACCTTATTTTATATACATATGTAATACTATTACTTATTTTCGTATACAAATATCTAATGTTAACATATGTCATTCACTTCTCAATATTTCCTTTTCATTGTGTCCATATCTTGTGTATCATTCATTGAATGATCTCCATGGTCAATTGATCCTGTCAACATAAAAAATAATTTTTATAAATTTTGTCTTATGCAGACTGTGCTTGAAATAGAAAAATGAAAGATGCACATAGTGACAAAGGCAAAGACTCCTCTGCCCAAGAAGGTAATTTAAGTGTAGAGATCTCTAATAAATAAATACTATCTATAGTTTATCTATTTATTAAATTTTGATACTTATAATTAAAAATTATTATTGTAGATTTCAACGTTAACGAGCCTAATATTTGTAACATGACACAAGAATAATCATAGAGATGAACTTATGAGAGTGCGCGTCGAACCCGAGACTTGAAGTGTGCAAGTGAAGTGCAAAGGAATACCATATCACATACCAAGAACCGGCCATACACTACACTCCATAGGCACTTTTTGTCTTCCCTTCATTAAGGGCTTTTGGAACATTTCACTTATGTTTATAATAAGTTTATAAATAGACTAGTTTTAGGTCTTTAGTTCTTTAGTTGTTTATTGATATTGAAAGTTGTAACACTTGAACCAAACTCTCTCTAGTGTGAGGAGTGTACCACCTTAGTTTAGGGCTTGGAAAATCCACCAAATCCGAAATGAGGGTGATGCTAGGGTGGAATCGCTAGTATTGCCAAACATTGTTAGAAACCTTGGCGCTTGAGTGGTTCACGCCCTCTTATGTCATTGTAAGAGTGTTGGTGTTGTCAATTACAAGTATTAAGGGTCTTAGTGTGTGACATATACTTAGGTTCTTAGTTCTTGTGAAAGTTGATGTCTGACTTCCTATCCTTACACTTCTTGTAATCGTGTTTGTGTTTTTCTTCTAGTAAAGTCGTGTATTGTTGTTATCTTGTTGTTGTTGTCTTATCATCTTGTTGTTGGTTGTTTTTGGTGTAAAGTACACCTTGTATCATCTCGTTCTTGTGGTAGTATTGTTGGCCGAGACTTGTTCCCCTTTTGGTCCTCGATTTGTCTTGTGTTTTGTGTCTTGTTTCCATATTGTAGGTTAATTCTGTTATTATTTGGTATCAGAGCTAAGGCTGGTTGTGTTCCTACACTACCAATCTTGGGCTCTCTAAGTCAAAAAATAAAAAAAATAAGTGTTGAAAATCTGAAAATTCCAAAAAGAAGCAAATTTGTCCATTCTTGTTGTCTTGGCCAAAATTATGTCTTGTTGTTGTTTTGGGCCGAGATTTGTGTCTAGATTTAGGTGTTTTTTTGTTGTCTTAGTAGTTTTTGTGTTAGCTTGTTGTTCACTAACACCCCTTGAGTCTAAAGGCTAAGATTTGAGCTCTTGTCAAAGTGTTGTTGAAGGGTGGACGGCTAAGAGGTTGTTATTGTTCATATTGTTCTTGTTGTTGTTCATATTGTTCTTGAAGTGGTGTTCAGCAAAAGGAGTTATTTGATTTTGAAAAAATAAGAGAGAGACAAGGTATTGTGTTTGTCTTAGGAATACTTTCAAGACAACACCAAAGTGGTAAAGAAAGAAAGGGCATCCAAAAAGCTTAGTTACTAAAAGGGTGACAAATACTTTTCAAGAAGAGCCAAAAGAGGAAAGAGACAAGGCTACTACAAAAAAGGTGTTTTGCCAAATTATTGCAAGTTGGTGAAAAGTTGATGGAAGCCTTTGACTCTTGAAAAGAGAGTCCAAAGCCTTGTCCACCTACACTACAACCGAAAATTCATCATCAAGGAAAGAGATTGAACAACTCAAGTTTGAAAAGCATCATACTTCAACTACAACAACAATACGAGTATAATTTATGTGGTATCGTCGTTTGCAGTTCAAGACTTGAACCTTTGTTGGTGTTGTTGTGTGTGACATTTTGGGACTATTTTTGTATCCTTTGTTGGCTATTTTTGTGACATTGTGGACTGTTTTGGAGCAATAGAAGCCGAGACCTCATCCCCTCAACCCACGGTGGACCACAATGCTACAAGTACCATTTTGGCCCTCCTTGATGCTATGTCCCGAGAACTTGCTAGGGCGAATGTGGGTCTTGAAAAAATTGGCTCGTATGTGGTAACTATGAGTGAGAGGTTGGATCAAATGGAGAGTCGAAGGAACACTTTACTTCCAATGACCAATCCTCCAAAACCATCACCTAATGCCGCAAGCCAAGCTCCAAATAGCCCTCAAAATCAATACATAACTAGGCTCATTTCCCCATAATTAGTTCAAGTCCAATAAGGACTTAGACACCAAATACCTACACTAAAACTGAACCCTCCCATCCAAGATCCACTTAACCAAAGGCGTCAACTTTCACCAATTCAAATTCCTTCCGTCCAAGCTCCACAACCAAAGCCTCGCTTCACTAAACCAACCCTCTTGACCGAAGCTCCACTTTACCAAAACCGATATGTCCATGTAGAGGAGAAAGGTAGAAGGAACATGAAGGATATGGGGTCTGCGACAATGCTTGTATGATGGTAGGAGACTTGAATCGGATGAGATTAAAGGTAAAGCTCAAGATGGAGAGGAAGCCAAGATTCAAAATGAAGATGTCGGCCGAGACTTGTTGTTATCAAGCTTGCGGGTTCTCTATGTTTTGCGGACTGTTTTGAGTGGCTTCCTTTAAGTGGCCAATTGAACGAGGTAAAACCGTAAATTTGTGGGCAAATTCCTCTCAATATGGAGAGGATGATACAAGAATAATCATAAAGATGAACTTATGAGAGTGCGCGTCGAACTCGAGACTTGAAGTGTGCAAGTGAAATGCAAAGGAACACCATATCACACACCAAGTACTGTCCATACACTACACTCCATAGGCACCTTTTGTCTTCCCTTCATTAAGGGCTTTTGGGACATTTCACTTATGTTTGTAATAAGTTTATAAATAGACTAGTTTTAGGTCTTTAGTTCTTTAGTTGTTTATTGATATTGAAAGTTGTAACACTTGAACCAAACTCTCTCTAGTGTGAGGAGTGTACCATCTTAGTTTAGGGCTTGGAAAAGCCACCAAATCCGAAATGAGGGTGATGCTAGGGTGGAATCTCTAGTATTGCCAAACATTGTTAGAAACCTTGGCGCTTGAATGGTTCACACCCTTTTGTATCATAGTAAGAATGTTGGTGTTGCCAATTACAAGTATTAAGGGTCTTAGTGTGTGACATACACTTAGGTTCTTAGTTCTTGTGAAAGTTGATGTCTGACTTCCTATCCTTATACTTCTTGTAATCGTGTTTGTGTTCTTCTTCTAGTAAATCCGTGTATTGTTGTTATTTTGTTGTTGCTGTCTTATCATCTCGTGTTCATCTTGTTGTTGGCTGTTTTTGGTGTAAAGTACACCTTGTATCATCTCGTTCTTGTGGTATTATTGTTGGCCGAGACTTGTTCCCCTTTTGGTCCTCGGTTTGTCTTGTGTTTTGTGTCTTGTTTCCATATTGTGGATTAATTCCGTTATTATAACACTAGAAAGAACTTTGTTTTTGAGAATGGCATGAAATTTAATTCGGAAGAGGAATCATACAATGCATATTTTTTATATGCCGTGGCAAGAGGTTTTGGTGTTCGAAAGGGAGGAAAGACCAATAATGTAAAAGGAGAGACAACAAGACGTTTATTTCTTTGTTCTTGTGAAGGACAATCGGATAAACTTTCTCCTTTTTAAGAAAGAAAGCGACAAAGATTAAAATATAGATGTGGTTGTATGACTCGTATAAAATTCAAAATTTTAAATGGAATATGGGAAGTTTGTGAATTCAATGATGTGCATAGTCATCCCATTATAGAAGATAATGTGAAACATTTCATACATCCTGGTCGTAGGCTTACAAATGCTACTAAAAATATTCTTGGTTCTATGATTGATGCCGGTATTCGTACAAAAAAAGTTGTTCGATATCTTCAGAATGAAGCGGGTGGAGTTGAAAATGTAGGATTCATTGAACAAGATGCTCATAACTTTGTTCAAGCGCATAAGATAAATATGATTAGTAGTGGAGATGCTCAAACTTTGATAAATCATTTTATGCATTTGCAATCAGAGGACTCAAACTTCTTCTATTCTTTTCAAGGTGATGAAGATGGTAGGTTGTGCAATTTTTTTTGGAGAGATAGTATATCTAAATTGCACTATGAGTGTTTTGGGGATGTGATGATTTTTGACACTACTTATCGTACAAATAGATATGACATGATTTGTGCTCCATTTGTTGATGTGAACAACCACTGGAAAAATACCTTTTTTGATTGTGCATTCTTATGCAATGAAACCAGTGGTTCATTTGTTTGGTTATTTCAAGCATTTTTGAAGGCAATGGAGGGAAAAGCACCAGAGACAATTTTTACTGATCAAACTCCTGCCATAGCCTTGGCAATTAAAGAGGTCTTTCCTAACACGTGTCATCGACTATGCGAATGGAATATTGATAGAAATGCTCAAAAAAATATATCCCAGCTTTACTTTAAGTCGGAATTTCGATACTATTTTGATACACTCTTGTGGAGGTGCAATTCGAAATCAGAATTTGATTTAGTATGGCATAAAATGATAAGTGAATGGGATTGTGCGAGTAATACTTGGCTTCAAAAGTTATATGATTTGAGAAAAAAGTGGTGTCCTGCATTTAGCCGTTTAATTTTCTCGACAGACATCAAATCAACTCAAAGAAGTGAGAGCACAAATAGGGTCTTCACAGAAATGACATGCAAGGCAATGAGTATAACTGAATTTGTAAAGCATTATGAGCAACGAACAATTGAAATGCGAGATATTAAAGCAGCCGAGGATTCTAAATCTTGAGGAATGCCTAAAATATCCATAGAAGATTGTGGGATGTTAAAACATGCTGCTAGTGTATACACTAGAAGAATTTACACAAGATTCCAACATGAATTTTTGCAAGGAGCAACCAAAAGAACACTCAGTGCTGAAAGTAATGACAATACTACCAAATATATAATTTTAAAGGGTGAAAATGGACAAACTGAAGTTGTCCAATTTAATTCCCTTGAAAATTCAATTATTTGTAGTTGTCATATGTTTGAGACCATGGGTTGGTTATGTTGTCACGCACTAAAAGTTCTATTCTTTGACTTGAATTTTTCTTACCTTCCTGAGAAATACATTTTGAAAAGATGGTCCAAGAATGCTAAGCATGGAGACAAATTTGAGGAATACATCACAAAGAACAAAACAGTAAAATCCTCTATGGCAATTCGTTTGAATGGGTTAATAAAAGAGGCATTTAATGTTATGACTTTAGCCGCAAATGATGAGGATTCCGCAGAAATTGCTAGAAAATATTTGTATCAAGCAAGAATCGAGATTACTAAACATCAAAGTGAGATATATAATAGAGATTGTGGTAAAAATAAACACAGATTTAGTTCTGTTGATTCTGTAACAGGGTGTACAGATCAAATTTTGGATCCAATTAAAAAAAAGGAAAGGGAAATGGCTATGGAAGAATGAAGCCAAAAGGTGAGCAAAAAAAGAAAAAAACATCACAGATGGCATTCAAAAATAGAGAAGTACTAGCATAGAATCATCAATCTTTGAATACAATACTGGCTTTCGGCACACAATTGTTTTGCGGAGAAATTTTGACTTTTGAAAGAGATTCGCCACTTAATTTTGAGAAGGAATTAAGAAACTTTTAGAGAATTACTTCAAACGATTCAAAACAGAAAAATCATTTTAATTTAAGAGATTCTGAATAAGCGGTTCCTATTAACGTTTTAGGAAGGTGTTAGGCACCTAAAACGTCCGCTAACTTGCGGTTATCCGGACTGTTTGAAAATGGTTTTTGACTAAATTTGAAAAATTATTTTTTTGAAAAAGAGAAAGCAATTTTAAAAATATTTTGGTGTTTATACAAAACCAGTTTTTTAGCGACTTGACTAAGGTTTTAACTAGGTTCGCAAAGCACATAAAGAAAAACAAATATAAAGAACAGGGAGAAAGGGAGGAAGTAAGGGATTTAGGCCATTGACCCAAATCAATGAGACCTGTCCTAGTCTAATTGGATTTTCAACCCATTTTCACCTATCCTAATTCTATGTTTCGAGTCTTTGGGTCGAGTTCCTTCCACCTGTATTAGTTTACAAATTTAGTTTCGAGGCCCAAATACATGAATAAAGAAATAAATGAATAAGTAACAAACGACAATAAATATGTAAATGAGATGACAAGAAAAGGAAATGAGACTCCTGAGTCTCTTTGTCGCTTCGAATATGGGATTTCACCCATTCCTTCTTCATCTCCTTGTATCCGTGTGCCATGCGACTGACTTTTAGACTCTTTTTTGAGGCTGACTCAATAAGATGGGCCTCATTGGCCCGCGATGAATATGCAATAGGGAAAGAGTCCATGTAGGACTCAAGCGATTCACATGCAAGAAACAAAAATAAGAGAGATTAATATGCATATCCAAAGTACAGAACGTCATACAGATAAGTGACGTAACAAAATCAATACAAAAAAAAGAATATTGTAATTTGAAATGACATAGTGTAGACACCTAATTTCGTCCCTCCCCAATATCATTTTTACCCATTTTTTTATCATACACCCTTACCCATGTGATTATACCCCACAAAAATATAAAAATAAATAAATAACAAACCTAATCCTCAATTATTCTTTTGATAACAAAATTAACCACTCCTCCTATTAATTTTGGACAACACATCACCACCCCACACCTTACCCTACCTCACCCCTACCCCTATCCTCAACCCCCCGACCCCATCTACACATTTTTTGTTGTCATCCTCATATACAAAAATAAGAAAAGCACATAAAAGGGAGGAGGGGGGACCCAAGGAAAAGGAGATGCCTTGATTTTCCAAGGCATTAACAAGAAAGGGGAACCAGCTTCATCTCTTCTCTTTTTCTCTTCACACACTCACAGCAACACCATATATAATCATAGTCCATCCTTCAAAATATACCACGCACACACGGGTCACACCAGAAAACACAGAAAAACACACACAAAATTGCACACCCAGTGAGATTGAGAGTAGATCGAGAGAAAACTAGGTAGAGGAAGATATTTGACAACGATAGCGAGAGAGAATGAAGCAGAAGAGAACGTGAGAGCTAGGGGAGTATTGTTATTTTGTTATTGTTTCGGCGATAAACTCGTCGGAAATGCGTTAAGACTGTCACAAATCCGTTCAAACCCATCAGAATACGGCGCAACTGGTACGTTTCTGTTTGTTTGCGGTCATCACTGAAGCTACGGGAGTCGCGGCGTCGTAAAGCAGTTGAGTGAATCTCGATTGGCTTTCGATACTCATTAGGCTCCTGTACGGATTTCTCTGGTTCTCACGATACTTAGCTCAGGTTTGTTGATTCTCATTTCGGGTTCTGGAATTTGGTTTTCATTCGTTTTGACCAATCTATTGAGATCAGTTTGGGTATCGAAGTCAAAGTTCGTCGTTGTTGGGGTTCCATTTGAAATTTAAAGTCTGGGTTTTCTTTATTATCAACGAAAGTCTATATCGAAATGTCCATTTCTGATCCCTTTTAGTAATTTTTAATTTTGATATGTGGTGTGGTGAATTGATATTGTGTGAATTTTTTTCTATTGGATTTGGTGTTGTCTGAATCACGGAAGTTGGTTAATCGATCACTTGATTTGCGTGTTGGTTAATGTTCGATACCAAGTTAAAAATTGATTTGGTAGTTGAAGATTTATTGGTTTGGGGTGGGATTGAAACTCGACAGAAGTGAATATTAACTCGGGTTGATTAATTAGTTTGTTTGATTTGAATTGGATATTAATGTTGTTAAATTCGGGTTGATTCTGATTCGTAGATGTTACTAAACGCAATAGTATCATGATAGAACGTAGGTTGGGTAGGCAAAGTTAGGATTAAATGTTTTTTTGAATGTTTGAAATTTTGTTGAGTGATTGAAGTTCTATTGAATAGTTTGGTTTTCTCGTACTGAAAAAATGTATTTACTTAGACGGGGAATGTCCCGAGGCCTTATGTACTTATTCGCCGGGGAATGCCCGAGGTATCTTGTACGCAAAGGAGGTTCGTGATGAAGGTCCAAGGCATCGGGTAAAGCAACGGAGTTTAGCTTAGGATTAGTGTAGGTTAGAATAGGATTTATATTTTCGCCTTTCATTTTGGTCTGTATAACTGGACTGGACATTATTATTTTGTTTTGTTTGTTTGTTTGATTGTTTTACGTGTTTTTGTGTGGTTTGTACATCGTAGTGCCCAATTAGCCAATTCACTCCACCAAGCGACCGTGGTCGAACCATGGGATCGAGGGGTGCCTAACACCTTCCCCTCGGTCAACAGAATTCCTTAGTTGGAATCTCTGTTCGCGAATCAGTTATAGAGTCAAAATCGTTTTAAAAAGGATTTTCAAAGGTGACTTGGCACACCGGATTATGCCAAGTGGCGACTCTGAGTTTTGAATATAAATAATCCTTTTCGAAATAAATTTTCATTTTTTGTCACTTTGATAATAAAAACCCTTTCAAACTTAAAGTGAAATCTTTTTTTGGGTAAAAAAGGGGTATGACACATAGCAAACAGTATGTCAAAATATAGAAAAAAGTCAAGAAAAAGTCACGCAATTGCGGCTATCACTAGTACATGGACACGCATATAAACTTAAAAAAAAAACTTAAGACTAAATTTCTAAGGATTCTCATAAGCAAGAACAAGCCATCAATGAGACGTACACTAGAGTTGGGGGATTAAAATAAACTTCCAAAGCGACCCAAGTATGACATTGAGTAAGAAAAGAACCATTCTTTTCAGGGAAATAAAACAGAGTTCTTCACTGTACCATTCCTTTAAAAGGACACGAATTATTGACATACTTTACCTAAATTTACCAACTTGGATAGCAAACACTAACATACAATCGACAACTTAAGCAAGAATTAATGAAACTTGACATAAGAGCTGTTCAAACAACTAAAGATCATAACCTTTTCAATGAAACTTGACATAATGATTTTTGACATCAAAGAGACCCTATCCATTCTCTTTTACGATAAAGACAACACATTTCTTCGGGGATCAAGTAAACGAATTTCCGACTTGAAACAAACTCCAAAAGGAAACAAAGATTCCAACTTTGCAATTCCACAACAAAGGGAGTAGGGTTAATAGGTAAACAAAATTCAGCAGCTCAAAACGTATTGAACAAAATCGCAATGCGAAACTTTAACCATAAAAATCAGGTAAACAAGATTTCAACAACCTGAAACTTATTAGACCAAATCAAAACACGAAAACTTACTACGAAACCAGTCTTAACGAAATTCGGACAGCCCGAAACAGAATCAAAGTATGTAACTTTAAACGTCGAAACCAACCTCAACAGGATACCAGTTACTCGAAACAAAATCCAAGGCACAGAACTTTAACGTAAAAGTCAGACCTAACAAGATGCTATCAACCCGAAAACTGTTAAAGCTAGAAACTTTAACGGGATCAACCATACAAAACTTAAGCAACCCACAAAATAAGAGCATTCAATCGAAAATCAATCAACAATCTACAGTGAACACCCAACGCAGGATCATTAGAATAATAATTTTTTACTACAGAATGATGAGATGAAGCAGAAGTAGTCGAAAACTTTAATGGAAGCGGAATGTTACCTTTTGGGGAACAGCAAAACGAGATGACGAACTTCATTGCAGAACATCAACCACCAGAATCTCGCAATGGAGACCACTACCAAAGTTTCTTTTGCTTCAAAACTTTACCGTCTCTTTAGGAAATCTAACTAGAAGAAGACCTACTGCTCAAAGATTTTTCTTCCCTTTTTAGACCCTTTTTCTTCTCCCCAAAAAAAATTTTGAGCCCCCAGATTCTTCCCCACCTCCAATCATTCGAACCCAAACAAGAACCCTCAGAATTTCTAACAATTTTTTTTTACTAAAAAGGAAAGAAGAGAACTAAGAAAAAGAAACCCTTAAGCCGTAACCCAAAATTTCCCAACTTAGAACCCTAAAGCCCCCCCAAGAAAAATCCTCCCCCCTAAAAAAAATCCCTTTTTCAGCTCAATGAATGAGCTTTTTATAGTCACAAAAATGAGGGTCCTCTCAACTTCTCCCTCGATGGCCTTCGTACATGGTGCCCCCATTTTTTTGGATTCTTCCAAAATGGATTGAAAAGCGTGGACCAATAGAATTGGGGGAAAACCAATTCCCCCTAGATCCAATGAAAAGTCGCCAAATATGTGCGAAAATCGTACCATTATCCCGAGATTCATGGGATTGGAACGTTGGATAGGATACCTAGGTGCGTTTCTAGAAGATTCTCGAATTCCCTTCATACCTGCTCGCGTGGAAAGGCACATGACGAGGAAGAAATGCCGGTTAGAACTCGGGTCGGCATGGTTTGGATGGATTTCGGTTGAAACTTGACTGGTTGTTGTTGGATGTTGAAGGTCCATATACGCTAGGTTTCTTTAGGGCCTATTTGTGTTGTGTGAGTGAGGAAAGAAGAGAGGTAAAAGGATTGGGCTCGGGTCGGAGGATATTGGGACCGGGCTGTTGGGTATTTGGAGAATGGAATAGCCTAACTAAGGGTATGTTGGGCTGGTAATTAAAAAGGGAGAAATGAGCTGATGTTTGAAGAAAATATGAAATGGGCCCAGGTGTTTGGCAAAAGTGGGTTTATAAAAATGGGATGGATAGTTTAGAAAAATAGTTTCAATTAACATTTAACCCATTCTAATTAAATTTTGATCAAATTAAAGGTTAATTGGCCAAATATATTGCGATTGTGGCCAATTTAATTTCAATTTATGATCAAATTTAATAGATTGATTAAATTGAATTGAAATTAAATACGAATTAATACTTCTTTTAATCCCGAATTTCTTGATTTAATAAAATCAACAAATGACTCTCCGAATAAATTATTTTTGAGAATAAATTATAATTAAATTAAGATTATAAACTTATTTCAACGTAAGCCTTAATTATAATACGATATTTTGCAAAACAAATATTTAAGTATCGAAATTATATGATTTCATATAATTGAATACGGTAATACATAATCGCTACTTGAAATGACAAAATTATCCTGATAACTTTTTTTGAAAAGTTTCTTCATTCGGTAAAATAAATGTTGTAATTTTATCGAAGATCGAAGAAATTCGAAATTAAACTTAGTCATCGAGGGAAAAAATTAGGTGTCAACAACTGCCCCCTCTCTTTGGGTAGGGTGGATGCAAGTAACCCTGGACAAAGGGAGGTTGACGTTCCTAATTTTTGTCCGACCATAGATTCGAATCTGAACAAGGCTGGTTTTCGCACGAGTTTCATAGAGTCATGGCCGGACCTCGGTATCAAATTTCCTACATATCTCAAGTTACATGAGAATTCAGGCCACTTGTAGGTCATAAAGCTTGATTTTAAGCACGATTTTCAAGAGAATTCACCATCTATCTTGGCTTTGGAGTTTTTGATGAAATCGAGAAGTTGGGGAATGAAGGGATTAGGGGGGAGGTTGGAATGCAGTCGAGTTTTCTACATAGAGCCCCGCCTACATATCTCCGAGACTCAGAGAATCAGACTGCTTGTAGTTTGACTCTATCGGTAGAAAAGATTCTTCTATTTTAGACAATCTTTGGCTCGAAATGAGTGACAAATTGGTCGAGTTGCGGAAAATAGGCTTGTAACCTCTTAACCATGAATGTGGGATCCTTCACATCCATAGGCAAGAACTTACTTGGACATAATTTCTAAAACTCTAAATGTGTTGCCACCCGAGTTTGAAAGGAAGAGAAGGTTACCCTCGGTGTGAGTTTAGAAATATCACGACGGTGGAGCTGAAATCAGAATATCCTGAAATACCCACATGCCTTCTAACAGGGGTGTGGTTAGATGGTGGTGGTGATCATTCTTTATCTCACGTCTAAAGAGTTTGACGTCCCTCTTTAGACTATGTCCCATTTTGCTGCTAAGAAAGAGTTCCACGTTGTGCTGCATCCTACCTGAGGTCTTCCGCACCTATGTTTTTTTATTTGAGATTTTCATCCTCTTGGATGCTCTCGACAATGCTTCAAGCAAAAGTGCTAGTGCTAAACATAATTCACGAAAGAGGTATGTAGTCTTTTACCATATCTCCACGTGAGTTGTGGCATGAAAAGCGAAGTCATCTCTTCATGTACCTATTTGGAAGTAAATAACTGGCAACAACAAACACAACAACCCTCTTGGTTGTTGTATAATTATGACATTTGCCGGTTGAATATGTCTTTAAAGTGGGGTGGTTCTTTTGGACACCGGCGATACTTTATGCAGAACAGTCTCTACAACCGTGTAATCTTGTGATGGTGTGGCAACCCTTTTGGTTACCTATATCACTTTTTGTATGTGGAATGATAACCTCTCCGATTATAGCCGATGATCAATTTATAAATTTCCCTTAAATTGTCAATCTTTGGATAATCTTGCGCATTATTTGATGTTGGATACGAGGCGACTTACAGATATCCTTTGAATTTCTAGCTTTTAGGTAATTCTGCATATTATCCGACTTTGGATAAGAGATGGCTTACAGATAGCTCTCCAATCGCTAGCTTTCAGGTGTTCCTGCACATCATCCGACCTTGGATACAATATGACTTATAGATAATCTCTCAAATTGTTAGTCTTTGGGTAATCCTGCATATAATCGATCTTGGATATGACGCGACTTATAGAGAACCCTTGGACGTATCAATTTGATAATCTTGCATATTCTTCGGTAAGAATTTAGTTGCGACTTATGGATAATCTTTGAACTGTCGATTTTTGGGCGATCTTGCACACTATCTGGTTAGGATGTTGTTGTGGCTTACGGATGACCTACAGGCTATCAACTCATAGGCGATCTTTCACACTATCTTATTTCAAATAATATGACTTATAGATGACCCTCAAATTGTCAATTTCTAGGAAATCTTATATATCATTCATCCTTAGATAGCGACTTAAAGGTGTCCCTTCAAATCGTATGCTCTTGATGCATTTAGATGCTAATTCATAAAATGATAAGATATCCTCGATGCCAGCATTTGTGTCTAGCGTGTCAACAGATACTAAATAATGATGATATCCTCGACGCTAGCGTTTATGTCTTGCGTGTCAATAGATATTAAATGATGATGATATCCTTGACGCCAGCATTTCTGTCTAGCGCGTTAATAGATATTGAATGATGATGATATCCTCGACGCTAGTGTTTCTGTCTAGCGCGTCAATAGATATTGAGTGATGATGATATCCTTGACGCCAGTGTTTCTATCTAGCGTGTCAACAGATACTAAATGCTGATGATATCATCGACGCCAGCGTTTATGTCTCGCGTGTCAATAGATATTAAATGATGATGATATCCTTGACGCCAACATTTTTGTCTAGCGCGTCAACAACTATTGAATGATGATGATATCCTCGACGCCAGCATTTTTGTCTAGCGCGTTAACAGATATTGAATAGCCTTCTTGGGCGATGATATGAGATGGCCCTCTCGTCAATGATATGCAATGGCTCTCTTGGCAATGATATGTAATGGCCCTTTCGGCAATAATATGCAATGGCCCTCTTGGCAGTGACATGCAATGACCCTCTTGGCAATGATATGCAGTGACCCTCTTGGCAATGACATGCAATGTCCTTCTCGACAATGATAGGCAATGATATGCAATGGCCCTCTCGGCAATGATATGCAATGGCCCTCTTGGCAATGATACGCAATGGCCCTCTTGGCAATGATACGCAATGGCCCTCTTGGCAATGACATGTAATGGTCCTTTTGGTAGTTTAAAAATAGTTTCACTTAAATTCATTTGTCAGCGTCTTGCTTTCTACATGTACCTATACTCAAGGCAGACGATTAGTAGACATAAAGTCGTTTTTGCTAGCGACCATTTTTTAGAAAAATTCTAAATACAATATTTGTAAAGAAGACAAGACACTTTTGTTTGTCCTCTATGATCTCAAGAAATGAGATGGACAATTCGAAAGGTCGTCGATAAATGGGTGTTGAGCCCGTTTTTAGGCTACCAAAAGTACCGTTATTAAGCATTATATGCTCTGTTATGGCTCCCGACTTGCTTGGGGATTTTTTGAAAAAAAATGCTCATTTTTGTGTATCAATCCCTGCATCCACAAAAATGATTAGTTTGAATGAAACTACTCTGTGTTGACCTCCTTCGATCCTTGATTTTCCCCACGCCATCTTTCAGGTACTTCGTCATGTTGGGACTTCCACCCATGACTCTCCATCCCAATTGATGTCTAGGCAATCACTAAGTAAAAGATTTATATAGATTTTTGAAAGTAGTCTTAATTTTTAGAAGATAGTTTCGAAAGCTTATATAAAACTTTAAAAGATCTCTGTCAGTCATGTCATATAATAGCTCAACGAACATCTGCCTCTTGATTTTGACTATATCTGACGGAGGATTTCCAAAACTCATCATCATTGTTGGAGGGTTCTTCAAATAGTTCTGTCATAGCCAGAAATTGAGTCTGCCTAGACTTTGTCACAATTGGTGGCTTCAAAAGCTTGGCTTTAACCTCTGGTGCCGGGGAATTTGAAATATATTCCAATATTTAGTGGAAATTTTGAGGCCTCCTTCAAAATTTCTGCCCCAGTTTAGAGTAGTCTGAGATGATATCATCTCAAGTGGATCTGAAGCCTTTGCTGATCTTCATCCTATTTGTTGGATGTTGATCTTCTCTTGGGTATTTTTGAGATTCCTTCTCGAAAATTCTGCCCCAGTTTCCATTTCCTTGGGTTATATGAATGAGCTGTTGGGGCGCCTACGTATCCCGTTGAAGCAGGAATCAGGTCAAATGTAGTTCAAGACTATGCTAGGGATATATATAGAAAAAAAATCTAATGGGTTGACCGAAGCCGACATAGGCCGCCTACGTATCCCTTTCTTGGGAATTCAGGTCAAATATAGTTCGTACATAAAGGGAAAGGATAAATTTTCCTAAGGGGTTGACCGAAGTCGACATAGGCCGCCTACGTATCCCTTTCTTGGGAATTCAGGTCAAACGTAGTTCGTACATAAAGGGAAGAGGTTCTAGGCAATTACACATCATGAAATTGATACTATTATAAAGGCGATTACAAATAAACCAAGAAACAAAAACTATAACATCTTTCAAGCACAATATCTCTTTACCGCATCAGAATTGATTGGTTTGGTCCACTCATGACCATCCATATCAGGTAGGATTAGGGCTCCTCCAGGTTGGGATTCTTTTGATTTTCACATTTCTCTGTATCTACTACTAACTGCTCTTCATCACCTTTTCTGTTCATCATTATTTCCTTTGCTTTGTTTGTCTAACCCTTGACATGACATGATATTGGCAGATTTTTAAATTATTGCTACCAAAATAAACCATGCTAGATAATCATATTTTTTAAAAAATAACTTCTTAAATAAAGGGAGGCCTTTTGGAAAATAAAATAAACTATGGCTCATGACCCACACAAATGTGGGCCCATGCCTTTTTGAAAGTTGTAAAACACGAAATGAAAATTTGAGACATAAAAGGGTGGATCACGGGGCCTCCTCCAGATCATCACCGATTTTAAAAACTATTAGTAATTGCCCTTTTCATCTACCACGATGGGTGACGGGTTATGAGTGGAGTGGAGGTCCAGTTTTGCAAGGCCTCCTCTGATGCAATCTTCTTTACCCCACAGGACTTTGGGAAATCATCTGGTAGAGCATTGCATCCTTCGAACAGATCTTCTATCCCATCCCCAAGACCATCATCATTTGACATCTCATGTACGGGAAATGACTGGTACAAAATATGTACTGAGTATGTAAAGTTGTAGATAATCACATATGATATAAGAGCTCAATAGAAATCAGAAACAAGTGAATAAATCGTAATAGGAGTGGACCACACTTACTAGAACTTGTGACAACCTGTACATTGTATTTATTCAATCACTTTACCTTCGTTCTTATCATCTTTGTAATCATTACTGTACTGTACTGTGACCATTAGGCTGCTTCCAGTACATATCAACTGGGATCGACCCATGCTAGGCTTATGCCCCTGGGATACCACCCATAAACACATAAATAGGGATCGACCCATGATAGGCTTATTCCTCTGGGATACCACCCGATAAGAGAGAACTTCCATCACTTAGTTCAATTAATCCTTGAGATTGTTATTTCGGTCGCCACCACATTTTTGATACTTTGAAACAATGATACATCAATAAGAGACATATAAATAGACCATCAATGCAATAACAATGAAGTAAGAACTCATTGGCACATCAATAAAGTGTTTTGGAGTCATCAATGCCATAACAATGAAGTAGGAACTTATTGGTATATCAATGAAACGTTTTGGAGTCATTAATAACACATGGATCTTGTTTGAGTAATCGGATACCTTCTGACATTCATTAGTGCAATAAACATGTAAGATTTGGAATACAAGTAAGTATTGGAATGTCTTGACATCTGGTAAGGTGGAAAAAAATTCATTGGTAACGTAGGACATCATACAAAATCATTATGGATCACATGTTACTGAATAACTTTGGAAACTTTCTTAATAGAACAATTGTTCACTTTCATGCCAAGGATATGGTATAGAGTATTCTTTACATATCCGACTGTCAACCTTCAATACTAGTCTCAAATGGACCTCTCGTCTTTTCGGATTACTTATCTACAATGAACATATATAGCAATCTAGTATTAGCGACCAAACGTCACAATTCAATTATTTGAATTCACCAAACTAGTGGTTAAGTAGTAAGCCTTAATTACACCATAAAGGGTGTCAATTTAACCCTCTTATACTCCAATTACATTCACATGCCATAATAGATTCTAGCTATAATAGATTCCCCAACCGATGTGGACACTTCAAATGGTACAATCTCTAACCAGATATGGATCTAGCCTATCCACATATTGATGAACTCTGTCATCCATAGTAGCTACAACATTAGGAGCATATCTCGACAAGGAATTAAATCGGAGACTGTACTCCCTCACGCTTATATAAAGTAGGCCACCCAGTTCGTCCTGTACAAGGAGTTATGATCGTTTGAAGTTGACCCTAAAAATCTGTTTTGAGAGGCTGAAGTAAAACGAGTATAACTCCTTACTAAGACGTTGGATTTTGATGAAACCAATTGCATTGGAAAGAAGACTCAAAGATCTTTCTTTTGATAGGTCGTAGATCACCCAGTTCATTATATTAAGGGAGTTATGATCGTTCAAAGTTGATCCAAAAAATTGGCTGGCCTCAGTAGTTTGTGTGCAGGAAATTTTCCTGCACATTTACTATTCCCAATATCCCGGCCACCCTTTTATAGTTTCGAACGTGCTCGATTATATCCAAAACCTATCCGTTTTTGGAAATATTTATATCGTTGGAAAGCTTATCCAATAACCTTCGTATGGAACCATCGACGGGCAAATTCCAGTATAAATAAAATAAAATAAAATTAATTCCATATAAATAAGACCAATACACGTACTTGAATACACCAATACACGTACTTGAATACGGAGTGTTACATCTTTCCCCCCTTTAGGACATTCGTCCTCGAATGTTAGCGTAGTTATTCAACCAAAACAAGTTCAAGTCCATCATTAACATTCACATCATCACATAACTACTATGCATATATAAAAAAAACTTACTTGTTAATGTTCTAACTCCGTTTCTTGAACTTTCTCTTCATCTTTGAACAAATGAGGGTACTTAGATTTCATTGCTTCCTCAGCTTCCCATGTAATCTCTTCCCTTTGACGATTTCTCCAACGTACTTTCACCGATGCTATCTCTTTATTTCTCATCTTCTTAACTTGACGATCTAGAATAGCAATAGGCACTTCCTCATAGGTAAGATCTTCCGTAATTTGCACATCCTCAGTAGAAGTGATATGTGATGGATCTCCGATGCACTTTCGAAGCATTGACACATGAAATACCGGATTTACTAATGAGAGCTCTTGGGGTAGCTCTAATTCATATGTAACTTGTCCAAACCTTCGAGTGATCTTATATGGGCCTATATAACGTGGACTCAACTTCCCTTTCTTTCCAAATCTCATTACCCCTTTTATTGGTGATACCTTCAAAAATACCCAATCACCTATAGAAAACTCTAGCCCTCTCCTTCTACTATCCGCATATGACTTGTGTCGACTTTGGGCTGTTTTCAGTCGTTGCTGAATTACTTTAAGCTTCTCTATGGCTTGATAAACAAGATCCGGTCCGAATAAAAGATTTTCACCCACTTCGAACCATCCTATTGGTGATCTACACTTCCTTCCATATAAAGCTTCATATGGTGCCATTTTGATACTTGAATAATAGCTATTATTGTAGGCAAACTCAATAAGAGGTAAATGATCATCCCAGTTGCCCTTAAAATCTATTACACAAGCTCGTAGCATATCTTCAAGTGTTTGGATGGTACGTTCTTCTTGTCCATCTGTTTGAGGGTGAAAAGTTGTACTCCACTTCATTTGTGTTCCCAAACACCTCTGAAAAGACTTCCAAAAGTTTGCGGTAAATTGGGTTCCCCGATCTAATATAATAGAGATTGGCACTCCATGTAATCGGACTATCTCTTTAATGTACAGCTTCGCATACTCTTCAACTTTGTAAGTGGTCCTAACTGGTAGGAAATGTGCGGATTTGGTAAGCCTATCAACAATCACCCATATAGAATCAAAATTCCGGGATGTACGAGGCAAACCAATAACGAAATCCATGTTGATCATGTCCCACTTCCAGCTTGGAAGATCAATGCATTGCATATAACCTCCGGGTTTTTGGTGCTCAACTTTAACTCTTTGACAATTTGGACATTCAGCTACAAATTTTGCAATGCTCTTCTTCATGTCATTCCACTAATACATATCTTTCAAATCTTGATACATTTTGGTTGATCCTGGATGAATGGAATACCTTTAAAAATATGCCTCTGTCATAATCTTCTTTCTTAGCCCGTCTACATCCGGCACACACAATCGGTTTTGGCACTGAAGTACTCCTTCTCGCGTAAGCTCAAATGCCTTGGTCTCACCACTCTGAACGTTCTCCTTAAGCTGTAATAAAATAGGATTTGCATATTGCTTCTCTTTCACTTCAGCTACTAATGAAGATTCCGCAGCATTATGTACGATAAGCTCTTTATTCGGAGTTTCAAAAAGGAAAACTCCCAAACTAGCTAACTGGTGAAGATCTTTAACCATCCCTTGCCTTTCTATAGGCGCCATCATAGCCTTACGACTTAACGTATCAGCTACCATATTTGCTTTCCCTGGATGGTACAAGATATCAACATCGTAGTCCTTTAATAGTTCAAGCCATCTCCGCTGCCTTAAATTTAGATCCTTCTGATTAAAAATATATTGCAAGCTCTTATGGTCAGTATATATATCAACATGAACCCTATATAAGTAGTGGCGCCATATCTTTAAAGCAAAAATAACTGCTGCCAGCTCAAGATCGTGTGTAGGATAATTTTTCTCATGTGGCCGCAATTGTCTAGAAGCATATGCTATTACCTTACCATGCTGCATCAATACACATCCTAAACCAATTCTGGAAGCATCACAATACACTGTATACCCTTCGGTGCCTTCTGGAAGTACCAACACGGGTGTAGAAATCAACTTGTTCTTTAAATCTTGAAAACTCTTCTCACAGGCATCATTCCATTGGAATTTGGATGCTTTATGGGTTAGCTTGGTTAAGGGTGCTGAAATGGAAGAAAAGTCTTTAACAAACCTTCTATAATAACCGGCCAACCCGAGAAAACTACGAATCTCCGTAGGCGTTGTGGGCCTTGGCCAGTTCTTCACAACTTCTATCTTTTGAGCATCAACCTTTATCCCTTCACTAGATACAATATGACCCAAAAATGCCACCGACTTTAACCAAAACTCACATTTAGAGAACTTTGCATAAAGCTTACAATCACGAAGAGTCTGCAATGCCTGTCGTAAGTGATTGGCATGGTCCTCTTCTGATCTAGAATAAACAAGAATATCATCTATAAAAACTATCACAAATACATCCAGGAATGTCTTAAACACCCCATTCATCAAATCCATAAAAGCTGCGGGTGCATTTGTTAGCCCAAATGACATAACTAGAAACTCATAATGACCATACCGTGTTCGGAAAGCTGTCTTGGGTATATCCTTCTCTTTGACCCTCACTTGGTGGTAACCTGATCTCAAATAAATCTTAGAAAAGCACTTGGCGCCCTGTAACTGATCAAATAAATCATCAATTCTTGGGAGAGGATATTTATTCTTAATAGTCACCTTATTCAATTGCCGATAATCAATTCACATCCTCAGCGAGCCATCCTTTTTGCGCACAAATAACACTGGTGCTCCCCAGGGGGACATACTAGGCCTTATGAATCCCTTCTCTAGCAAATCTTTCAATTGCTCTTTCAATTCTCGTAATTCTGTTGGGGCCATTCTATACGGAGGAATGGATATTGGTTGGGTGCCTGGTATTACATCAACACCAAACTCTACTTCTCATTCAGGAGGCAAACCTGGAAGATCTTCAGGAAATACATCAGAAAATTCATTTACCACCGGAACAACGTGAAGAGTTGGTGGCTCCGCTTCTGTATCCCTTACTCTAACTAAATGATATATGTATCCCTTGGAAATCATTCTTCTTGCCTTAAAATAAGAAATAAATCTACCTCTTGGCGCGCTAATTTCACCTTTCCATTCAAGGACTGATTCATTTGGAAAATGGAAATATACCTTTTTCGTGCAGCAATCAATTGTGGCATAACAAGACGCCAACCAGTCCATACCCATTATAACATCAAAATCTACTATTTCTAACTCCACAAGATCAGCCATCGTATCACAACCACAAAAAGTTACTATGCAGTTTCGATAAACCCTTCTAGCTATAATAGATTCCCCAACCGGTGTGGACACTTCAAATGGCTTAACTAACAGTTCGGGTATTCTTTCGAACTTTCCAGCAACCAATGGAGCAACATAAGATAATGTAGAACCGGGATCAATTAAGGCATATAAATCGAATGAAAAGATAGACAACGTACCCGTAACCACATCTGGGGAAGCCTCTAAATTTTGTCGATCCACTAGAGCATACGTACGATTTTGAGCCCCGCTAGAACTCGTGGCTCCTCTATCACCTCTAACATGACCCATTGGTTGTGCACCCCTTCCTGAATAAGGCATCGATGATGATGATGCAACAAATGACCCCATAGGTTGTGCCATACCCCCTATGTCCCTTCGTGGGCATTCCCTCATCATATGTCCCGACATACCGCACCAAAGGCAAACATTGGTCCCCAGCCGACATGCGCCCAAATGATACCTTCCATATTTATTGCATGGCTCTCGAGGAGGTCTCGATTGGCTCATATTCCCTTGCCCTTGGTACCCCACTGTCCGCGAACTCTGACTCTCACTTCTGTGCCCAAATTGATTTCCTCTGGACCCTTGGAACTGTGGTGAGGCACTAGCTGCAGAATAAGAAGATAATGGCCTAGGTGGTCTAGCAGAAAACTGTGGCCTGAACCCTCCTTGGGATGCCATGAACTGCCCTGTAGATCTGGCCCTCTTGGAATATCCTCTTTCTGATTCCTGTGTTCTTCTCCTCTGCCTCTGATCTTTCATTTTCTGTGCAAAAGCTTGGATCCTCACTATGTCCATATCTTTGTTCAAAGCGGCAATAGTACAATCTCTAACCAGATATGGATCTAGCCTATCCACATATTGATGAACTCTGTCATCCATAGTAGCTACAACATTAGGAGCATATCTCGACAAGGAATTAAATCGGAGACTGTACTCCCTCACGCTTATATAAAGTAGGCGACCCAGTTCGTCCTGTACAAGGAGTTATGATCGTTTGAAGTTGACCCTAAAAATCTGTTTTGAGAGGCTGAAGTAAAACGAGTATAACTCCTTACTAAGACGTTGGATTTGGATGAAACCAATTGCATTGGAAAGAAGACTCAAAGATCTTTCTTTTGATAGGTCGTAGATCACCCAGTTCATTATATTAAGGGAGTTATGATCGTTCAAAGTTGACCCAAAAAATTGGCTGGCCTCAGTAGTTTGTGTGCAGGAAATTTTCCTGCACATTTACTATTCCCAATATCCCGGCCACCCTTTTATAGTTTCGAACGTGCTCGATTATATCAAAAATCTATCCGTTTTTGGAAATGTTTATATCGTTGGAAAGCTTATCCAATAACCTTCGTATGGAACCATCGACGGGCAAATTCCGGTATAAATAAAATAAAATAAAATTAATTCCATATAAATAAGACCAATACACGTACTTGAATACGCCAATACACGTACTTGAATACGGGGTGTTACAGGCAGCCACAACTTTCTCTATCATTTCCACTCCTTCTATCTTTTTGGAGTTTTGTGAATCCACATTAGCAATTGTCTCGCTAGATACCCATTCGCCTGCTATTTCGATCATGCTAACCGTGGGTCCCTGGTGATTAGGAAATGGGTTACTAGCAACATTTGGTGCCGGCGCTTGAAGAGTGATGATTTTCTGGTCAATCAAGTCTTGGATCTTGTGTTTCAGATTGATGCAATCTTCAGTATTATGCCCGGGAGCTCCTAAATGATAAGCACAGACTTGATCGGCATGAAAGAATCGAGAATTGAGATTGGTAGTCTTTGGTGGAATAGGCTGTAAATAACCATTCTTCATCAATTTTTCGAAGAGATGGGTACAACTTTCAGCCAATGGAGTGAATTTTCTGGGAGGCTTCTTATCGAGGCTTACACGTGCGTGGTTATACTGATTTTGATTTGTAGGAGAAGGTACTTGATGATATTTTGGAGGCACTTGGACATTTATTTGACTGTTTGGAAGAATAGATTGAACATGAGATTGATAATTTGGCTGCAAAATTTGGCACTGGGGTAAAATATTTGAGATTGGAGCTTGATATTGGGGATGGACGTAGAATACAGGCTGAAAATTTGGTGACGGTGGTGAGGAAAGAATATTCCTAGGCTTGAATTTTCTCTTCAATTTATCAACAAAATCAGTAGAGACCGTAGTCACGTCCTCTCTTTTCTTCTTTGAGAATGCAAAAGATTCAGATGATGTTGGGGTTTTGGCAATTTTTCCTCTTCGGATGCCTTTCTCTAACGATTCCCCAATCTTTACTAATCTGCGAAAGTTGCTCGGACCGTGGATACCAACCTGGTATAATATTCTCCCTCCTGAGCACGAGAGAACACAAACACCATTTCTTTCTCAGATATGGGAGGTTATACTTTGGCAGCTTCTTTTCTCCAACGGAAGGCATAGTCTCGGAAACACTCATCATTCCTCTACTTGATCCGATCTAATAAATATCGTTCAGGGACTATTTCAATGTTGAATGCAAACCTATTAAGGAAACTTTTGGCCAATGCCCTCCAACTAGTCCATTTTTTCAGTTCTTGAGACGTGAACCAATCTAAGGCTTCGCCACTTAAGCTTCGGCTGAATAAACGCATCAATAATGCCTCATTTTTCCCTACTCCCACCATTTGATCACAATACCTTGTCAGATGGGCCATTGGATTTTCAGTGCCATCGAACACTTCAAATTTAGGGACCTTATACCCTTCTGGTAGATCTACTCCAAGGTAAACACATAAATCATCGTAACCTAACCCATCGTTATTCCCCACTCCATGAGATTCCTTGATCCTCATGATCTCTTCATTCATAGCTAGAAACTTTATTTCATGCTCGGTCCTCCACTCTTTCTCTTTCTCCTCGTAATGGTCCATCTCAAGATTAGGAAGAGAGCTACAGATGTCAGGGGATATGATGACATGTGAAGGATTTGGAAAGGCAGCTTGATTTTGTAGATGAAATAAATTTGGTTGGTGGGTGGGGAGAACGTTTCGGAAATTGGAAAAGTTTTGTGGAATTTGAGAGTAGATTGATGGGATCTGGGAGGGATTCTACGGATTCAGAAATAAAGTTTGTGGGTTCGGAGATAGATTTGGCAGATTTGGTAGATCTGGGGATGGATTTTGTGGATTTACCAATGGGTTCTGGGGATTTGGGAATGAATTTTGTAAATTCGAAGAAGGATTTTATGGGGTGAGGGCTGGATTTTATGGATGGCAAGCATCTGGGTTATTTTCATGGTTGGTATTTTGGACAAGTGGAGGGGTAGAGACGGACGATATGTTATTTGGATGATCCCCAATAATAGGCGTACTGAGGGGAGAGATTTAAAGTGGAGTCCCGTGTCCTCCTGGAGCGGGAGCATTGACAGTGATGGCCAGGTTAGACAAATCTCGAGCATGATTTATTTCCTCCTGAAGCATTTCTAGCTTTCTTGCGAGTTTTGCAATCATCTCACTCTGTTCCGCTATTACATTTTCCCTGATGGTCAATGTATTTTCTTTGTCATTTTTAGTCATTATTGAATGATGGTCAGAGGATGGGATTTTGTGCGTTTTGACCGGGTGAAGTAAGGATGTTCCGCCAGTTTATTCAACACGGAGTAATTTTCTATTATCCGTAAAGTAAAACAACTCAAAGGAAAATGTGTTAGTTTTCACATGTGATAAGCAATGCAAAATACTCGATAAGAAATAGCCACGTAGAGTTGTTTGTGTCATAGACAAATTAATCCATAGGAGCATAGCGGATAAATTTGTCTTTGATCCAAACAAATGCACATAAACACATAATACAATTATATCACATAAGAACATTATACTAATGCGTATCCTAACTGGGGTGACCCTTTTGAGCCAAGGGTTTGTGCCTAACGATTTTTGATGAAAAATATATACTTGCTTAAGGTCAATCTATTATCCCCCAACTTTATAGACACTAAAAGGGCATAAATTCCTACAAAATATAACAAAAGAGGGAGACAATTTTTTAGGGAAAGGAAAATAACATGAAACAAGACACGTTCCCACACAGGGGACAAAAAATACTAATTCCTGAGTGCTTCTTCTATCAGCCTTCGCCTTGTTAGCTTCGTCCATTTCTTATATTGGTAACATTCGTTGACATTCAAACTGTGCCTTAGATGCAACCTCCCGAATCGATCAATTTTTTTCTTCAATTCTTCATACGAAAGTAGTAATCCCATGATAGAAGATAATTTGAAACATTTCATACATTCTGGTCGTAGGCTTACAAATGCTACTAAAAATATTCTTGGTTCTATGATTGATGCCGGTATTCGTACAAAAAAAGTTGTTCGATATCTTCAGAATGAAGCGGGGGGAGTTGAAAATGTAGGATTCATTAAACAAGATGCTCATAACTTTTTTCAAGCACATAAGAGAAATATGATTAGTATTGGAGATGCTCAAACTTTGATAAATGATTTTATGCATTTGCAATCTGAGGACTCAAACTTCTTCTATTCTTTTCAAGTTGATGAAGATGGTAGGTTGTGCAATTTTTTTTGAAGAGATAGTATATCTAAATTGCACTACGAGTGTTTTGGGGATGTGATGATTTTTGACCCTACTTATCGTACAAATAGATATGACATGATTTGTGATCCATTTTTTGATGTGAACAACCACTGAAAAAATACCTTTTTTGATTGTGCATTCTTATGCAATGAAACCAGTGGTTCATTTGTTAGGTTATTTCAAGCATTTTTTAAGGCAATGGAGGAAAAAGCACCAAAGATAATTTTTACCGATCAAGCTCCTGTCATAGCCTTGGCAATTAAAGAGGTCTTTCCTAATACGTTTCATCGACTATGCGAATGGCATATTGATAGAAATTGTCAAAAAAATATACCCCAGCTTTACTTTAAGTCGGAATTTCGACACTATTTTGATACACTCTTGTGGAGGTGAAATTCGGAATCAGAATTTGATTTAGTATGGCATAAAATGATAAGTGAATGGGATTGTGCGAGTAATACTTGGCTTCAAAAGTTATATGATTTGAGAAAAAAATGGTGTCCCGCATTTAGCCGTTTAATTTTCTCAGCAGACATCAAATCAACTCAAAGAAGTGAGAGCACAAATAGGGTCTTCACAGAAATGACATGCAAGGCAATGAGTATAACTGAGTATGTAAAGCATTATGAGCAGCGAACAATTAAAATGCGAGATATTGAAGCAGCCGAGGATTATAAATCTCAAGGAATGACTAAAATATCCATAGAAGATTGTGGGATGTTAAAACATGCTGCTAAAGGGTACACTAGAAGAATTTACACAAGATTCCAACATGAATTTTTGCAAGGAACAACAAAAAGAACACTCAGTGCTAAAACTAATAACAATACTACCAAATATACAATTTTAACGGGTGAAAATGGACAAACTGAAGTTGTCCAGTTTAATTTCCCTGAAAATTCAATTATTTGTAGTTGTCATATGTTTGAGTCCATGGGTTGGTTATGTTGTCACGCACTAAAAGTTCTATTCTTTGACTTGAATTTTTCTTACCTTCCTGAGAAATACATTTTGAAAATATGGTCCAAGAATGCTAAGCATGGAGACAAATTTGAGGAATACATCACAAAGAAGAAAACTGTAAAATCCTCTATGGCAATTCGTTTGAATGGGTTAATGAAAGAGGCATTTGATGTTATGACTTTAGCCGCAAATGATGAGGATTTCGAAGAAATTGCTAGAAAATATTTGTATCAAGCAAGAATCGAGATTACTAAACATCAAAGTGAGATATATAATGAAGATTGTGGTAAAAATAAACATAGATTTAGTTTTGTTGATTCTGTAACAGGGTGTACAAATCAAATTTTGGATCCAATAAAAAAAGAAAGGGAAATGGATATGGAAGAATGAAGCCAAAAGGTGAGCAAAAAAAGAAAAAAACATAACAGATGGCATTCAAAAACAGAGCAGTACTAGCACAGAATCATCAATCTTTGAATACAACACTGGATTTCGGCACACAATTGTTTTGCGGAGAAATTTTGACTTTTGAAAGAGAGTCGCCACTTAATTTTGAGAAGGAATTAAGAAACCTTTAGAGAGTTACTTCAAACGATTCAAAATAGAAAAATCATTTTAAGTTAAGAGATTCCCAATAAGCGGTTTCTATTAACGTTTTAGGAAGGTGTTAGGCACCTAAAACGTCCGCTAACTTGCGGTTATCCGGACTGTTTGAAAATCGTTTTTGACTAACTTTGAAAAATTCTTTTTTTGAAAAAAAGAAAGCAATTTTAAAATATTTTGGTGTTTATACAAAACCAGTTTTTTAGCGACTTGACTAAGGTTTTAACTAGGTTCGCAAAGCACATAAAGAAAAACAAATATAAAGAACAGGGGGAAAGGGAGGAAGTAAGGGATTTAGGCCATTGGCCCAAATCAATGAGACCTGTCCTAGTCTAATTGGACTTTCAACCCATTTTCACCTGTCCTAATTCTATGTTTCGAGTCTTTGGGTCGAGTTCCTTCCACCTGTATTAGTTTACAAATTTAGCTTCGAGGCCCAAATACATGAATAAAGAAATAAATGAATAAGTAACAAACGACAATAAATATGTAAATGAGATGACAACAAAGGGAAATGAGACTCCTCAGTCTCTTTGTCGCTTCGAATATGGGATTTCACCCATTCCTTCTTCGGCTCCTTGTTTCCGTGTGCCATGCGACTGACTTTTAGACTCTCTTTTGAGGCTGACTAAATAAGATGGGCCTCATTGGCCCGTGATGAATATGCAAGAGGGAAAGAGTCCATGTAAGAAACAAAAATAAGAGAGATTAATATGCATATCCAAAGTACAGAACGCCATATAGATAAGTGACGTAACAAAATCAATACACAAAAAAGAATATTGTAATTTGAAATGACATAGCAAATAGTATGTCAAGATATAGAAAAAAGTCAAGAAAAAGTCACGCAATTGCGGCTATCACTTGTACATGGACACGCATATAAACTAAAAAAAAACTTAAGACTAAATTTCTAAAGATTCTCGTAAGCAAGAACAAGCCATCAATGAGACGTACACTAGAGTTGGGGGGTTAAAATAAACTTCCAAAGCGACCCATTTATGACATTGAGTAGGAAAAGAACCATTCTTTTCAGGGAAATAAAACAGAGCTCTTCACTGTACCATTCCTTTAAAAGGACACGAATTATTGACATACTTTACCTAAATTTACCAACTTGGATAGCAAACACTAACATACAATCGACAACTTAAGCAAGAATTAATGAAACTTGACATAAGAGCTGTTCAAACAACTAAAGATCATAACCTTTTCAATGAAACTTGACATAATGATTTTTGACATCAAAGAGACCCTATCCATTCTCTTTTACGATAAAGACAACACATTTCTTCGGGGATCAAGCAAACGAAATACCAACTTGAAACAAACTCCAAAAGGAAACAAAGATTCCAACTTTGCAATTCCACAACAAAGGGAATAGGGTTAACAGGTAAACAAAATTCAGCAGCTCAAAACGTATTGAACAAAATCGCAATACTAACCTTTAACCATAAAAATCAGGTAAACAAGATTTCAACAACCTGAAACTTATTAGACCAAACCAAAATACGAAAATTTACTATGAAACCAGTCTTAACGAAATTCGGACAACCCAAAATAGGATCAAAGTATGGAACTTTAAACGACGAAACCAACCTCAACAAGATACCAGTTACTCGAAACAAAATCCAAGGCACAAAACTTTAACGTAAAAGCCAAACCTAACAAGATGCTATCAACCCAAAAACTGTTAAAGCTCAAAACTTTAATGGGATCAACCATACAAAACTTAAGCAACCCACAAAATAAGAGCATTCAATCGAAAATCAATCAACAATCTACAGTGAACACCCAACGCAGGATCATTAGAATAATAGCTTTCCACTACAGAATGATGAGATGAAGCAGTAGTCAAAAACTTTAATGGAAGCGGAATGTTACCTTTTGGGGAGCAGCAAAACGGGACGACGAACTTCGTTGCAGAACATCAACCACCAGAATCTCGCAATGGCGACCACTACCAAAGCTTCTTTTGCTTCAAAACTTTACCGTCTCTTTAAGAAATCTAACTAAAAGAAGACCTATGGCTCAAAGTTTTTTCTTCCCTTTTTAGACCCTTTTTCTTCTCCCCAAATTTTTTTTCGAGCCCCCAGATTCTTCCCCACCTCCAATCTTTCGAACCCAAAAAAGAACCTCCAGAATTTCTAATAATTTTTTTTTACCAAAAAGGAAAGAAGATAACCAAGAAAAAGAAACCCTTAAGCCGTGACCCAAAATTTCCCAACTTAGAACCCTCGAGCCCACCGAAAAAAATCCCCTTTTCAGCTCAATGAATGAGCTTTTTATAGTCACAAAAATGAGGGTCCTCCCAACTTCTCCCTCGATGGCCTTCGTACATGGTGCCTCCATTTTTTTGGATTCTTCCAAAACGGATTGAAAAGCGTGGACCAATAGAATTGGGGAAAAACCAATTCCCCCTAGATCCAATGAAAAGTCGCCAAATATGTGCGAAAATTATACCATTATCCCGAGATTCGTGGGATTGGAATGTTGGATAGGACACCTACGCGCATTTCTAGAAGATTCTCGAATTTCCTTCGTACCTACTCGCGTGGAAAGGCACGTGACGAGGAAGAAAGGCCGGTTGGAACTAGGGTCGGCATGGTTTGGATGGATTTCGATTGAGACTTGACTGGTTGTTGTTGGATGTTGAAGGTTGATATACGCTAGGTTTCTTTGGGGTCTATTTGTGTTGTGAGTGAGGAAAGAAGAGGGGCAAAGGGATTGGGACCGGGTCGGAGGATATTGGGACCGGGCTGTTGGGTATTTGGAGAATGGAATGGGCTAACTAAGGGTATGTTGGGCTAGTAATTAAAAAGGGAGAAATGGGCTGCTGTTTGAAGAAAATATGAAATGGGCTCAGGTGTTTGGCAAAATTAGGTTTAAAAAATGGGATGGATAGTTTAGAAAAATAGTTTCAATTAACATTTAACCCATTCTAATTAAATTTTGATCAAATTAAAGATTAATTGGCTAAATGTATTGCGATTGTGGCCAATTTAATTTCAATTTATGATCAAATTTAATAGATTGATTAAATTGAATTGAAATTAAATACGAATTAATACTTCTTTTAATTCCGAGTTTCTTGATTTAATAAAATCAACAAATGTCTGTCCGAATAAATTATTTTTGAGAATAAATTATAATTAAATTAAGATTATAAACTTATTTCAACGTAAGCCTTAATTATAATACGATATTTTGTAAAACAAATATTTAAGTATCGAAATTATATGATTTCGTATAATTGAATATGGTAATACATAATCGCTACTTGAAATAACAAAATTATCCTGATAACTTTTTTTGAAAAGTTTCTTCATTCGGTAAAATAAATGTTGTAATTTTATCGAAGATCGAAGAAATTCGAAATTAAACTTAGTCGTCGAGGGCAAAAATTAGGTGTCAACAACAATCAACCTCGGTGCAGCAACTACAACATTAGTCCATGAAAGTAATTTCTGAGGTTTGATTTCTCTTTTAATATATTTCTAAATATAGCTAACAGAGACTTTAATATATATTTTTTTATGACTGTTAATTTATTTTTTTAAAATCAAATACGCAGTTACATGCAGATTCATCCAGCATTTTCAGTCAATTTTTGACTCAAAACATGAATCTGCAATCTGAAGCTTGCATGCAGAGCCAGGGATCAAATAAATAAATTTCAGAAGAAATTCAATTTTATTTTTGAAGGAGATTATATTGTGGACTTGATTTTTTATATAATATGCTCTTAGTTTAGCAGCAAAATCAGTGCAAACAAATACTATTTTTGTATTTTGATGTTACAATTAACATGCAAAGAAAATCTATTAAAATTTAAATTATCATGTATTTATAAAAAAAAATTATTTAGTTGTGTAGACAGCATAAAGATCTAATAAAAAAAATGAAGAAAGCTTCATACCTGAAATCATGAATGATTAAATAAGCAAAAGAAAATTCATAGAGATTTCACCCAATTTTTTATCCTTTTTTGCATTAGATTGATAGGGGTTTTCTCCTATATTCTCTTCGTCTTCAAATCTCAATTCATTTTTCTTTGAATCAGCAGCAACACTAACTAATATTAAATATCAAAATTTTAAAGAAATTTCTTGACTTGGTCTACATAAACTGTTTTGATTTTAACAAGGCTTTTGAATAAAAGAAAAAAGAAGAATAAGGCGTGAGTCTATTTTGATTTTAACAAGGCTTTTGAGTTAAAAGAAAAAAGAAGAACAAGGCGTGGGTCTATTTTAATTTTAACAAGGCTTTTGAGTTAAAAGAACAAGGAAGAACAAGGCGTGAATTTTCAAGTGTTTGTTTGGTTTCGGAAAATTTTATGGTGGAAGAGGTCCACCACGTCATAGTTGTAAGAGGGTGTCCATTAATTGATACTTGGCGTGGTGGACCCCACATTAATTTTTTTAAAGCCAATAAAGTGTGAAAGGATGTGTCCAAAATATAAATAAAATAAATTTGAAATGTTAGTGGATGGTGGGGTCCACATGCATTCATTGTTATCCTTTGAAAGAAGAAATTTCTTCAGAAATCAAACAAGCACTTGAAAATTCACGCCTTGTTCTTCCTTGTTCTTTTAACTCAAAAGCCTTGTTAAAATCAAAACAGACCCACGCCTTGTTCTTCCTTTTTCTTTTAACTCAAAAGCCTTGTTAAAATCAAAACAGACCCATGCCTTGTTCTTCCTTTTTCTTTTACTCAAAAGCCTTGTTAAAATCAAAACAGTTTATGTAGACCAAGTCAAGAAATTTCTTTAAAATTTTGATATTTAATATTAGTTAGTGTTGCTGGTGATTCAAAGAAAAACGAATTGAGATTTGAAGACGAAGAGAATATAGGAGAAAACTCCTTTCAATCTAATGCAAAAAAGGATAAAAAATTGGGTGAAATCTTCATGGATTTTCTTTTGCTTATTTAATCATCCATGATTTCAGGTATGAAGCTTTCTTCATTTTTTTTATGAGATCTTTATGTTGTCTACACAACTAAATAAAAATTTTTATAAATACATGATAATTTAAATTTTAATAGATTTTTTTGCATGTTAATTGCAACATCAAAATACAAAAATAGTATTTATTTGCACTGATTTTGCTGCTAAACTAAGAGCATATTATACAAAAAATCAAGTCCACAATATAATCTCCTTCAAAAATAAAATTGAATGTCTTCTGAAATTTATTTATTTGATCCCTGGCTCTGCAATACAAGCTTCAGATTGCAGATTCATATTTTGAGTCAAAAATTGATTGAAAATGCTGGGTGAATCTGCATGTAACTGCGTATTTGATTTAAAAAAAATAAATTAACAGTCATAAAAAAATATATTAAAGTCTCTGTTAGTTATATTTAGAAATAGATTAGAAGAGAAATCAAACCTCAGAAATTAATTTCATGGACTAATGTTGTATTTGCTGTACCGAGGTTGATTGTGTGCCGAAAGCCAGTGTTGTATTCAAAGATTGATGATTCTGTGCTAGTACTGCTCTGTTTTTGAATGCCATCTAAGATGTTTTTTTTTTTTGCTCACCTTTTGGCTTCATTCTTCCATATCCATTTCCCTTTCCTTTTTTTTTATTGAATCCAAAATTTGATCTGTACACCCTGTTACAGAATCAACAAAACTAAATCTGTGTTTATTTTTACCACAATCTCCATTATATATCTCACTTTGATGTTTAGTAATCTCGATTCTTGCATGATACAAATATTTTCTTGCAATTTCTTCGGAATCCTCATCATTTGCGGCTGAAGTCATAACATCGCCTCTTTCATTAACCCATTCAAACGAATTGCCATAGAGGATTTTACTGTTTTCTTCTTTGTGATGTATTCCTCAAATTTGTCTCCATGCTTAGCATTCTTGGACCATCTTTTCAAAATGTATATCTCAGGAAGGTAAGAAAAATTCAAGTCAAAGAATAGAACTTTTAGTGTGTGACAACATAACCAACCCATGGACTCAAACATATGACAACTACAAATAATTGAATTTTCAAGGGAATTAAACTGGACAACTTCAGTTTGTCCATTTTCACCCTTTAAAATTGTATAATTGGTAGTAATGTCATTAGTTTCAGCACTGAGTGTTCTTTTGGTTGCCCCTTGCAAAAATTCATGTTGGAATCTTGTGTAAATTCTTCTAGTGCACACACTAGCAACACGTTTTAACATCCCACAATCTTCTATGGATATTTTAGGCATTCCTCGAGATTTATAATCCTCGGCTGCTTCAATATCTAGCATTTCAGTTGTTCGCTGCTCATAATGCTTTACAAACTCAGTTATACTCATTGTCTTGCATGTCATTTCTGTGAAGATCCTATTTGTGCTCTCACTTCTTTGAGTTGATTTGATGTCTGCCAAGAAAATTAAATGGCTAAATGCAGGACACCATTTTTTTCTCAAATCATATAACTTTTGAAGCCAAGTATTACTCGCACAATCCCATTCACTTATCATTTTGTGCCATACTAAATCAAATTCTGAGTCTGAATTGCACCTCCACAAGAGTGTATCAAAATAGTGTCGAAATTCCGACTTAAAGTAAAGATGGGGTATATTTTCTTGAGCATTTCTATCAATATGCCATTTGCATAGTCGATGACACGTGTTAGGAAAGACCTCTTTAATTGCCAAGGCTATGGCAGGAGCTTGATCGGGAAAAATTGTCTTTGGTGCTTTTCCCTCCATTGCCTTAAAAAATGCTTGAAATAACCAAACAAATGAACCGCTGGTTTCATTGCATAAGAATGCACAACCAAAAAAGATATTTTTTCAGTGGTTGTTCACACCAACAAATGGAGCACAAATCATGTCATATCTATTTGTACGATAAGTAGGGTCAAAAATCATCACATTCCCAAAACACTTGTAGTGCAATTTAGATATACTATCTCTCCAAAAAATATTGCACAACCTACCATCTTCATCAACTTGAAAAGAATAGAAGAAGTTTGAGTCCTCTGATTGCAAATGCATAAAATCACTTATCAAAGTTTGAGCATCTCCGCTACTAATCATATTTCTCTTATGTGCTTGAACAAAGTTATGAGCATCTTGTTCAATGAATCCTACATTTTCAACTTCACCCGCTTCATTCTGAAGATATCGAACAACTTTTTTTGTATGAATACCGACATCAATCATAGAACCAAGAATATTTTTAGTAGCATTTGTAAGCCTACGACCAGAATGTATGAAATGTTTCAAATTATCTTCTATCATGGGATGACTATGCACATCATTGAATTCACAAACTTTCCATATTCCATTTGAAATTTTGAATTTTATACGAGCCATACAACCACATCTATATTCTAATCTTTGTCGCTTTCTTTCTTGAAAAGGAGAAAGATTATCCGATTGTCCTTCACAAAAACAAAGAAATAAACGTCTTGTTGTCTCTCCTTTTACATTATTAGTCTTTCCTCCCTTTCGAACACCAAAACCTCTTGCCACGGCATATGAATTATATGCATTGTATGATTCCTCTTCCGAATTAAATTTCATGCCAATGATCTCAAAAACAAAGGTGTTGCTAGTGTTACAAATATTAGGTTCGTTAACGCTGAAATCTACAATAATAATTTTTAATTGTAAGTATCAAAATTTAATAAATAGATAAACTATAGATAGTATTTATTTATTAGAGATCTCTACACTTAAATTACCTTCTTGCGCAGAGGAGTCTTTGCCTTTGTCACCATGTGCATTTTCCATTTTTCTATTTCAAGCACAGTCTGCATAAGACAAAATTTACAAAAATTATTTTTTATGTTGACAGGATCAATTGACCATGAAGATCATTCAATGAATGATACACAAGATATGGACACAATGAAAAGGAAATATTGAGAAGTGAATAACATATGTTAACATTAGATATTTGTATACGAAAATAAGTAATAGCATTACATATGTATATAAAATAAGGTGATTGTAAAAATATAAATAATAATGAGAGAAGGAAATGAAAAAATAAAGGTCATAGATGGATACATCAAAAATATTTCTTCTAAGTTTTGCTTGAGTGAGAATGCTGTGAGAGCAATGAGTGTAAAACTACTTCAAAAGTTTTGCTTTAGTTGGTTTGGATGTAGTAGAAAGAAACGAATTAAGGAGGGAAAAAGGTATTCTCTTTCCCTCTATATTTATTGTACTATATATAGTCTTAGTTTTTTTCTCCATTTTTATTGTATTGTATATGCAATCTTTTGTCATTGTATTTAATATTTTATTTAATTTCTTTTGCAAAGTATCAAGGTGGCCCCCACTTTCCAAGTGTAAATCAATAAATGGATCCTCTCACAACTTGTGTTGGTTGGACCTCAATCATAGTAAAAAATTTATGGTGGAAGAGGTCCACCACGTCATAGTTGTAAGAGAGTGTCCATTAATTGACACTTGGCGTGGTGGAACCCACATTAATTTTTTAAAGCCAATAAAGTGTGAAAAGATGTGTCCAAAATACAAATAAAATAAATTTAAAATGTTAGTGGATGGTGGGGTCCACATGCATTCATTGTTATCCTTTGAAAGAAGAAATTTCTTCAGAAACCAAACGAAAATTTTTACTATGGTTGAGGTCCAACCAACACAAGTTGTGAGAGGATCCATTTATTGATTTACACTTGGAAAGTGGGGTCCACCTTGATACTTTGCAAAAGAAATTAAATAAAATATTAAATACAATGACAAAAAACTGCATATACAATACAATAAAAATGCAGGGAAAGACTAAGACTATATATAGTACAATAAATATGGAGCGAAAGAGAATACCTTTTTTCCTCCTTTATTAGTTTCTTTCTATTACATCCAAACCAACTAAAGCAAAACTTTTGAAGTTGTTTTACACTCATTGCTCTCACAACATTCTCACTCAAGCAAAACTTAGAAGAAATATTTTTGATGTATCCATCTATGACCTTTATTCTTTCACTTTCTTCTCTCATTATTATTTATATTTTTACAATCACCTTATTTTATATATATATGTAATGCTATTACTTATTTTCGTATACAAATATCTAATGTTAACATATGTCATTCACTTCTCAATATTTCATTTTCATTGTGTCCATATCTTGTGTATCATTCATTGAATGATCTTCATGGTCAATTGATCCTGTCAACATAAAAAATAATTTTTGTAAATTTTGTCTTATACAGACTGTGCTTGAAATAGAAAAATGGAAGATGCACATGGTGACAAAGGCAAAGACTCCTCTGCCCAAGAAGGTAATTTTAGTGTAGAGATCTCTAATAAATAAATACTATCTATAGTTTATCTATTTATTAAATTTTGATACTTACAATTAAAAATTATTATTGTAGATTTCAGCGTTAACGAGCCTAATATTTGTAACACTAGCAAGAACTTTATTTTTGAGATTATTGGTATGAAATTTAATTCGGAAGAGGAATCATACAATGCATATAATTCATATGCCGTGGCAAGAGATTTTGGTGTTCGAAAGGGAGGAAAGACTAATAATGTAAAAGGAGAGACAACAAGACGTTTATTTCTTTGTTCTTGTGAAGGACAATCGGATAAACTTTCTCCTTTTCAAGAAAGAAAACGACAAAGATTAGAATATAGATGTGGTTGTATGGCTCGTATAAAATTCAAAATTTCAAATGGAGTATGGAAAGTTTGTGAATTCAATGATGTGCATAGTCATCCCATGAATACATTCTAATCGTAGGCTTCTAATGCTACTAAAAATATTCTTGGTTCTATGATTGATGCCGGTATTCGTACAAAAAAAGTTGTTCGATATCTTCAGAATGAAGCGGGGGGAGTTGAAAATGTAGGATTCATTAAACAAGATGCTCATAACTTTTTTCAAGCACATAAGAGAAATATGATTAGTATTGGAGATGCTCAAACTTTGATAAATGATTTTATGCATTTGCAATCTGAGGACTCAAACTTCTTCTATTCTTTTCAAGTTGATGAAGATGGTAGGTTGTGCAATTTTTTTTGAAGAGATAGTATATCTAAATTGCACTACGAGTGTTTTGGGGATGTGATGATTTTTGACCCTACTTATCGTACAAATAGATATGACATGATTTGTGCTCCATTTGTTGGTGTGAACAACCACTGAAAAAATACCTTTTTTGATTGTGCATTCTTATGCAATGAAAGCAGTGGTTCATTTGTTTGGTTATTTCAAGCATTTTTTAAGGCAATGGAGGAAAAAACACCAAAGATAATTTTTACCGATCAAGCTCCTGCCATAGTCTTGACAATTAAAGAGGTCTTTCCTAACACGTGTCATCGACTATGCGAATGACATATTGATAGAAATGCTCAAAAAAATATACCCCAGCTTTACTTTAAGTCGGAATTTCGATACTATTTTGATACACTCTTGTGGAGGTGAAATTTGGAATCAGAATTTGATTTAGTATGGCATAAAATGATAAGTGAATGGGATTGTCCGAGTAATACTTGGCTTCAAAAGTTATATGATTTGAAAAAAAAGTGGTGTCCTGCATTTAGCCGTTTAATTTTCTTGGCAGACATCAAATCAACTCAAAGAAGTGAGAGCACAAATAGGGTCTTCACAGAAATGACATGCAAGACAATGAGTATAACTAAGTTTGTAAAGCATTATGAGCAGCGAACAACTGAAATGCGAGATATTGAAGCAACCAAGGATTATAAATCTCGAGGAATGCCTAAAATATCCATAGAAGATTGTGGGATGTTAAAACATGCTGCTAGTGTGTGCACTAGAAGAATTTACACAAGATTCCAACATGAATTTTTGCAAGGGGCAACCAAAAGAACACTCAGTTCTGAAACTAATGACAATACTACCAAATATACAATTTTAACGGGTGAAAATGGACAAACTGAAGTTGTCCAGTTTAATTTCCTTGAAAATTCAATTATTTGTAGTTGTCATATGTTTGAGTCCATGGGTTGGTTATGTTGTCACGCACTAAAATTTCTATTCTTTGACTTGAATTTTTCTTACCTTCCTGAGAAATACATTTTGAAAAGATGGTCCAAGAATGCTAAGCATGGAGACAAATTTGAGGAATACATCACAAAGAAGAAAACAGTAAAATCCTCTATGGCAATTCGTTTGAATGGGTTAATGAAAACGACATTTGATGTTATGACTTTAGCCGCAAATGATGAGGATTCCGAAGAAATTGCTAGAAAATATTTGTATCATGCAAGAATCGAGATTACTAAACATCAAAGTGAGATATATAATGGAGATTGTGGTAAAAGTAAACACAGATTTAGTTCTATTGATTCTGTAACAGGGTGTACAGATCAAATTTTGGATCCAATAAAAAAAGAAGGAAAATGGATATGGAAGAATGAAGCCAAAAGGTGAGCAAAAAAAAAAAAAAAAACATCACAGATGACATTCAAAAACAAAGCAGTACTAACACAAAATCATCAATCTTTGAATACAACACTGGCTTTCGGCACACAATCAACCTCGGTGCAGCAAATACAACATCAGTCCATGAAATTAATTTCTGAGGTTTGATTTCTCTTCTAATTTGTTTCTAAATATAACTAACAGAGACTTTAATTTTATTTTTTTATGACTGTTAATTTATTTTTTTAAAATCAAATATGCAGTTACATGTAGATTCACCCAGCATTTTCAGTCAATTTTTAACTCAAAACATGAATCTGCAATCTGAAGCTTGCATGCAGAGCCAGGGATCAAGTAAATAAATTTCAGAAGAAATTCAATTTTATTTTTGAAGGAGATTATATTGTGGATTTGATTTTTTGTATAATATGCTCTTAGTTTAGCAGCAAAATCAGTGCAAATAAATACTATTTTTGTATTTTGATGTTACAATTAACTTGCAAAGAAAATCTATTAAAATTTAAATTATCATGTATTTATAATTTTTTTTTAATTTAGTTGTGTAGACAGCATAAAGATCTAATAAAAAAAATGAAGAAAACTTCAAACCTGAAATCATGGATGATTAAATAAGCAAAAGAAAATCCATGAAGATTTCACCCAATTTTTGATCCTTTTTTGCATTAGATTGAAAGGGGTTTTCTCCTATATTCTCTTCGTCTTCAAATCTCAATACGTTTTTCTTTGAATCAATAGCAACACCAACTAATATTAAATATCAAAATTTTAAAGAAATTTCTTGACTTGGTCTACAGAAATTGTTTTGATTTTAACAAGATTTTTGAGTAAAAGAAAAAGGAAGAACAAAGCATGGGTCTGAGAAAAAGGAAGAACAAAGCGTGGGTCTGTTTTGATTTTAACAAGACTTTTGAGTTAAAAGAAAAAGGAAGAACAAGGCGTGGGTCTGTTTTGATTTTAACAAGGCTTTTGAGTTAAAAGAATAAGGAAGAACAAGGCGTGAATTTTCAAGTGTTTGTTTGATTTCTGAAGAAATTTCTTCTTTCAAAGGATAACAGTGAATGCATGTGGACCCCACCAGCCACTAACATTTCAAATTTATTTTATTTGTATTTTGGACACATCCTTTCCCACTTTATTGGCTTTAAAAAAAATTAATGTGGGGTCCACCACGCTAAGTGTCAATTAATGGACACCCTCTTACAACTATGACGCGGTGGATCTCTTCCACCATAAAATTTTCGGTCTAGCTCCTACTTTAACGACTTACTAAATTCTTTTAAAATAATCTTAAAATGGAATGAGATGATCTAAATATTCTTTGCTCTACTTTATACACTGTTCCTATACAGGAAATCAAATAGTAGTATTTAATTACAAAAAGTTTTATAGTTTTTGTGTAGTTTATATATTATTCAAAACTTATTTAAAATGATTTAAGAAATCAATTGTCAAATTGGCACAATTTTCTAAGTAAATTATTTTTACCATAGTGTACTCAGGACTTCACCTTTCAAATTCAAACAAACAACTAGAATTATTTAATCGGAGCAGCGCCGGAGTATTTTGGTCGGAACTTTTATGCAACCGGCGAAGAAGCTGACAAGCACCCGACCCGACCCGACCCGATAAAAACCCTAGAATAACTACGTAGGCAATTTCAAAAATCAATTTTGGGGATTTAGGGTTTCCATTTGTTGCTTTTACGAATGGGTATCGACACCCATATTTCCCAATGGATTCTCGAATTCATTCTCCGACAACCACTCGACGACAACGTTCTCAACGATCTCATTAACGTTCTTCCACTCCCAAACGACAATTTGAATCTCAAAAAGGCGCTGCTTGTCAGAAAAATCGAATCCGAGATTGCTAACGGTTCGGTTACTGAGAAAATCCTCGAGTTAATGGAATTAATCGAGGAATTGGATCATCAAGAAGGAATAATTAGGGATTCAGTGGCTACGAAAGCCGCTTATTGTGCGGTGGCAGTGGAGTGTACGGTTAAGTTTTTGAAAAGTGAAAGGGCGGGAAGTGATAAAGGGAAGTATTTTGAAGCAGTAAGGAGGATATGGAAACGGAGGATTAATTTAATAGAGAAAGTGGAGAATGTAGGCGTTGTATCGGAGGAGCTGTGGAGTTGGAGGGATGAAATAGAAGCGGCGTTATGGGAAGATAGGTGTGCTGAGAATGTGATAAGGAGAAGTAAAGGCGTTTTTGCTGTTGACGCGGTTAAGGCTTTTGTTAGAGAAGCTAAAGAGAGAATTGGGGCTCCTTTTCTTGAAGTTGTCGCGGAAACTTACCATACTGATGAAGCAGTAAAGTCAGTTTTCGGAGAGGTGAACAAAGGAGGGGCTAGCAAGAAAAATGGAAAAGGTAATGTTGTAATATTACATATGAAGGGTGAATATGTTATTGAACTTTATGATATGATCAAATTTCGGATAATAAATTTGTACAATGATCTGCTTATTCCTCTAGTTTAATGCATGATGACCAAATTATGTATATTGGTGTTGAATACTGAATTGTATGCTTTGTGTAGTTTATATGGGGACCCTTGATAAGATATAAAGGAAGTACTTTTTACATTTCCTTGTAATGCCCATATCAGTTTGTACTTATTATAGGGTAAAGATTACTTTTTGGACATTTTGCTTGCTGAACTCTTATCAGTTTTATCAGTTTTATGTCGAGATGATTGTTTTTTTCTGCTTACAGAGGTATGCAAAGGAAATGCATTGCCCAGGAAGAAACATGTTGCTTTCAAACGCACCAGAGGAGCATCAGGTATCAGGATCAGTGATTCTATTGAGTCGGAAGTTGAGGCATCTGGTGGACAGGATGATTCTTCAGCTGAAGTGAAGATAGCTAAGAAAGCACTTAAATTGAGTTCATTGGAGCTGCGTGCTATGGTGAAGGATCCTCTACCTGATGCACTACGTTTTGCTGAGACTTTGTCTTCTGTGGTAAGGGATAATATGGGTCATCAGCCTGCTGAAAATAACAGTGACATGGCCCCTCAACCAGTGGTTTCCAGTAGCAGAATGGCTCAAGCCGGTGGGGAGAACCGTGAGGCACAGCAAAATTGTCATCATGCTGCTGCATCCAAGCCAGATCTAGCGAACCGAAGCAGCGCTGCCCATACATTTGAGGTATATGCATTGAAAAAAAGTACTTGCCTCCAACTGCTTAAACATAAATGCTCAAATGCTGCTTCTTGGCATGTTTTGATGCACAAGACTCTTCAATGTGCTCTTGAATGTATAGTCACTGGAATTCTTCGATGCAAGATATTCTTGTTTATTCTCAAAGCTTTAGTAGACTAGTGACTAAATGGTTTTTTTGGAACCGGATGTGCACAACTTTTTGCCAAGCCAAGTAACAAAATGATTTTTTGTGAAATAGTGAGGTTAGATCATATATTAGCTCTAGATTTGGTTTTCCCAGAAGGAAATTAGAGCATAAACATTACAGAATACTTTTGTTTGAAAAAAATTGTCCTAGGTACAGAAACTGTATTTGGGAAAATTATCCTAATATACGGAAGGCGAAGGGTCTATCAGAAACAGTCTCTCTACTTCATCTGAGATAGTGGTATGGACTGCGTACACATTACCCTCCCCAGACCCCACTTTGTGGGAAATTGGGAATACACTGGGTATGTTGTTGTTGTTGTATCCTGAAAATGATTTGCAATTTTGTGCTTGCTAATGGAAACAAATTCTGAATTGTATATACAGTGGGACTCTTTCTTGGATGATATAAATGAAGGATCACCGAGTGGTGTGAATAGGGTTACTTTACCTAGCCCAAAGAGGACAAAAGTTTCTCCCCTGAAGAAGTATGAATTTAAAAAAATCACCACGAGGAGAAAGCCCGTGAAATGGAGTGCGCTGGAAGAAGACACTTTGAGAACTGGTGTACAGAAGTACGGAGCATGTCTTACTCCCTCTGACATTAAAAAGTACTGAGACAAGGTTTAGCGCTCTAAATGTTTTCCGTTTTTTGGTAGGTATGGTATTGGAAACTGGAAGGTCATCTTAGATGCTTATCGTGACATATTTACCACGAGACAATCGGTAAGTGCTTTTTGATACTACTTGTTATACACTGGTTATATATTACTCCAACTTATGAAGTCTAAATAATTTTGTTCAGGGTGACTTGAAGGACAAGTGGAGAAATATGATATCGTAGATATTATTTTGCAGAAATTTGCTATGTAGGAGACGTTTTGTTTTGTTAAACCAGAGGTATGGCCTTGGTTTTTTTTGTATCATGTAAATGTCAAAATGTCCCTGTGTATCTTGTTTGATACATAATGTTTCAGATGAATGCTGTTGTATATCATGTCTCTCTAGAGGAAGCTGTTCGTATATACTCTAGAAATAGTTTCACTTTTAAAGGTCAAATTTTTGTTTAACCGGCAACAGTTTTCTTGCGTTTATTCCTCAATTGCCGCTCCAATTTCACATACTGCACTGTTAATGCATTTGTTAAGCTTCACGAACTGATACTTTAAATTCTCTCTCCAAAATTTCTCTTTCATGAAATGCAAGCGAGTAGATTTGCTACTACGAAAGATGAGTATGTCTCTCGATTTCTTCTTGGTTACTATATGGGGGTAGCAACGAACCATAATAGAATCCGGGGCAAGTCTTGATTTCAAATAGCTCATGTTTGCTAATGGTTCTTGCTGCTCTGCTACTTTCACTGCTATGTAGCCTTGGGCTGAGGGCAATCATATTTTGTGTTTGACGACACAACGGAAGACTTCCCTTCGAGTCTGCAGAAGCTGCAACTGCATGTTTGGCATCAAATGGATTGGAAAAGGATGAAAGCTTTAAATTTTAGTTTACGAACCAGTTGTGAAGATGGTTTCTGTCATTGGAGTGTCCAATATGCCTCGGAGAGTTTCAACAGGGAGAAAAGATGAGAATGTTGCCACAATGATTATAATCATGATTTTCATCGCATTCGCCGTGTCCAACTTGCAGACAACTATTGTCATGGCCGGAGAACCAAAAAGACTTAGAAAGGGGTTTAATTAAACTGAAGAGAGTATTTTCTTGTTTCCTACCGTGTTCGGTACCCACCTCGACTTATCTGGATTTGCATTGCGTATGATGCATGCATTTAATCGGGAAACGCTTGCTACAAAGATGTTTTTTGCACTCGGATTGCAACCCTTGGAGAGTAGTTTCATCTATCTTTTTTGGATGTGACACATAACGTGTTTGACTTTTACTACTGGGAAAATGTATTGGTGAATGGAAATCAGTTCTTTTCTGTGACGTGCACGAAAAGACATGCTGTTGAGACAATACAAATATTAGTACTACGTATTAATTAACGAACAAATAGGTAATCTTTGATAATTTCAATTCTTCTTAGGTGCATTGGTCAAGCACTCAAATACAAATAAATATAGTTTAAAGGCGTCGTCGACATGTGAGTGACCTGTTGAAACATAATGTGGTAGTATAATTAATTAATAGGCTGCATGCTTTCTCACAAGTCAAAACTGTGAGAATCAGACCTACACGTGATGATGATATATTGAGACATGATATACGTAATTAGGCACCTAAAAGTTTGCTTTTTAAAAAATAAAAATAAAAATAAAAAAAATTAATACAATATAAACTGCTTAAATGTTTAAATGAGATGAGAAATTACACACTTCACGTGCTTCATATTATAATTAAGTTGGATGCTAAGATACTCTTAGACCGTTTGGTTGGGAATAAGTGACGAGATAATTATGAGAACTAAATGAGAGTGATTATTAATGAAACTATTTTTATTTATAGATATTGGATTCATTAGATTAAAAATAAGATTAGAAACTATGATATGCGTGTGATTTACACTGTTGGATAATTTGGGATAAGATTTATCCTTTCCTTTCCTTGAAAATTTTTGGAGGGTGGAAAATGTGCCCTTTTGTTGTTCCATCCTGGAATTAATACCGTAGTTGTGTTATAAACAATACCGAGATTGCTTATACCAGAACCATAAGATTGTAGTACTAATTACGAAACAAAATAATCTCGCAATGTATTTCGAAATTATAATTTCTTATCCCACAGGACGGATAAACACTATACTATTTAAAGCTCATAAACTTCAAATCTTGAATCCATCAAACCACGAGATAAATAATGCTGCAACCTACCTAAAAAGAACCAAATGATGTCAAACGCTTGCTGGAACTTTGGTTGCTTTTCCTTGATAAGAGTACACAAATTAGGCAAAAGAACAAAGTACATTTTCCAGTAGGTATGTATGAGACCCACAAAAAGTGAAGGACTTGAAAGACAAAGCAGATTCCTACAACTGTGAGTATGTATAACACCACCTCAACTATGAGGTTGTGAACAACACTATATATCTTAACTTAAGGCTCATATAACTGGAAATAAACAAAACAAATTACCAACTGAAGATAGGGAGTTGATCACGCTTAGTCGCCTTTACTCTCCGGTTCAGCATCAGCAGTTTTCGCAAATACGTTATCAGGATGGTGGTCTTCACTCTCACCGGCAGCTTGTGACAGTAGAGAGGTGCCCAAGATCTCGAGCCCTTCCTGCGTTAGATACTCCAGAGGGAGGTTGGCAGCATTAACAAGGGAGGTCATGCTCATTCCAGCAGTGGCCTCTACTAGCATGTCATCATCACGGTTCGGATCGCAGTTAAGGTCCAACTGTCCCTTCCCGGCTGCAAACTCCTCCGCTTGATCCCCATTTGAATTCCTTTCATTCTCGGAGTTATTCATGAGTTCGTTCTCAGAATGATTCATTTGAAGCAACTCTATTCCACTTATCACGTCTATTTCTGATTCATCTTTAGGAGGGGCCTGATCCTTTGCCTGTGCAAGCTCCGCTTCTCGTTCTGATTGTTTTTTCTTCTTACGCATCATTAGCGTCTTAAAACGACGTTTCACAGTCAAGCAGACGTTGCACTTACACGTCGGCTGGTGCTTGCCCTTCCCACTTGGAGGCTGAATGCACACAATGCAAGTGCAACCAGGGCGATGCCGAGGATGTTTAGTTGTGGCTCCAACTGAAGGCTCTCCCAAGTCACCAATGTTGTCTCCTAAAACAGCAAGTGTTGCCAAGGCATCTAGCCCAGAAGGCTCACAATCTTCATTGGTTTCTACAAGTTTTCGCCTCTTAGGATCTGGAATGAGAGGACACTAATAGTGATTAGTGAGCGACTAGATTATATAAAGAAAGGTCAGCATAATTCATATGTTTCAATCTATGAAGTGTTTCATACAAGAATCATAGTACATCTACTATTTTTGATATAATTACACACACATGATTGAAGATCATGAAGGAACAAAAAAACTTGCTAGAATCACGAAGGAACATCAATGTAACAAGGGCATGATTGAAGATTTTCAATTCCAAAACACAACAAACAAATTTTTAGGTGTAAAAAGAGCTTTCACTTGTATGATGTCTTCATCACAGATGGAGCTTCCCCTCCAACCATAGTCAAACAGATTTACTTAGATGTAGTGCTTTGAGCCGATAAACATCAAGATATAAATGAAAAGTCGGCTTCCTAGCATCAGGAGAAAGTTTGTTTAACAGAAATTCCTTAAACTCACTCTTTTTAAAATGATTTTTTTTTCAAAATGAACCATTAATTCAAATAAATGCAAGTAATCGAATAGTGAGCCCTTAAACCCATTATTCCATTACTTTCATTTACAAAATATACCTATCTGTTAAGAATTGATGGTTCATCTTGAAGCTTTGTATATAGATCTACTTTTTCCTTGTAAATGACCTTTTAGCGACGAAGACTTTAGAAGCTCATGCAAATGTTAATTCTACCAGAAACTAAACCCATTTAAATCACACATCAGCATTCTTGTCAATGTGTGTGTGTGTGAACATTGTGTGTCATTAACAAAGAATCAAAAGGCAAAAAAATATAGGGGGAGGGAAGATATCTATTAATTAATGAGAAAAGATATCCCATACCCTTGCCAACACTAAAGAGAGCTTCCAGTTCCCTTGGATTAATCTCATCTGGAGCAGCACAAGAGCATCTGTAATAAAGTAACACAGCTATCAAACATCCAGATGAGTAGTTATAACTAAATGTAAATATGTGAAATGGCACAATTTGTGTAGGCTAATTACCAAAACACACACATACGCATGAAAGAAAGCAAATGCATCTGAAAAACATGGCACATTCATCTAGGCTCGGAATATCCTTCTTTCGTACCCAAGAGTAGTCACAAAAGTATCTCAGTTTGTACAGATATCATAGTAAGAAGCCACTAAAATTGGTAGAGCATAATTGCACGCAGATTTATGGTTTACCTACCAAGAGAAAGACTGCCATATGGCCAAAAAGGCAAATTTTCTTCTTCTTTTAGCAATGTGATATCTTGAAAAATGAAGATAAAACTAATCTAGTCTCAAACGTGAATCGAAAGTGGGAGATCGATGGGGCCAGATATAGACCTTCTTGAATCCCAAATATTGTCCGAACAAGTCCACTTTGCAGGAAGGAGAACATGCACCGGCAACCTACGCCATTTAGAACAGCTGTCACATTGAGCCCATTGCTCCTGATCCCTGTGTAAGGTACAACAGAAATTAACACTGAACTCCAACAAAAAAACAAATACCCAGCAGAGCAACCAACAATCAGATTGCTATCACTCATTCTAAAACTGTAGTTTTGATATTGACAAGCGCAAAACTCTGCCCTGAGCTTTTCAGGTTTCGCATCTTCCAAGTTGAAATATGGACCAGAGGTGGGGCGAAAAAGAAGTTCAAAGGTTTCATGCGACAGTTTACACATCCGAAGAAGTTTTTGGAATAGGTTGAGGCGTTGAGCTACAACATATCAAATTTCCCAAGTCTGCGCAAGTTGATCCATTGACAAAACAGAGAACGACAAATAAACTTCACTTGGTACATTCAGTTTAACTTACCCAGAAGATCGGGCAGTAAATATTGTCCTCTTTCCAAAAACTGGTGGTTCCTATAGAGGAAGAGAAAAGAGTGTTAAACTTTCGACGTATCACATTAAAGAAAAGAGAGAATTTTGTAGCTTTCCGCATTTTGGTTGCACTTACTTCATATTCCTCAAATTCACAATCCTCAATCACAACAATGGTAGACTTGGCAGTTGGAGATGGCCGGAATAATTCTTGTATTTCTTCCCAAGTGATTCTGAGTTCCATAGCATCATCAGCATGCATAAGAAGCCTCTTATTTTTGGACCCGATGTTTCTTGATTTTTTCTTCTCAGACATTGGCACTTGCCTGTTCATAGAATCATCGCTTGTCCTGCCTCCATTCTTTTCATGTTTCGATGGCAAAAAGAATTCGCATTACGGGAAATAGGAAATTCAAGTACTTCAAGCATATGAGTATACTTGCTTTGCAAAAAGACCAGATGGCTAGAGTAAACACTCACTGGAAAGTTTTCAGCGATGCCAGAAAATGAAGTTTCTGCAGAGCCATTGCCATTGGTAAGGTTAGGCGTTTGAGACTCCTGTTTTGCATATCAAAAGTGGGAAATAAGATCACTACATTAACCATGAAAAGAAAGGTGACAATATCAAACGATGTTTCTGTAGATAACCTGCACGTCAACATTGTTTGTTGCCTTCCGAAATCCTATAACAAGCTTTCCTCCCGGATCTATTCGACTGAATATAACTACAACAATAAACCATAATCAGTAGTTCTATCTGAAAATCACTATCATTATCAAATACAGAGTCAATTAATGACCGAAAAAATGAAAGACAGCATCTACAGTCAGATAACTAGCCATTTTGTCAGAGATGGAAAAAGATTTCTCTGATAGATCTATCCAATATACAGGCCTCTAAGCAATCATTGTCCTTTGTTTCTGGGGGTGGGGTGGAGGTAGGGGTGGGGGGGTACCCATCTCCATTGAGAAATATACATGCCTCTTATCCATGATTGTCCTTAGTTTCTGGGGTGGGATGGCGGTTTAACATCTCCATTGAACTCAAAAGAAAAAACAGATGGAAACATGCAAGAGAATGTTTTGTATACAAACAGGGTTGGTTATATGACCTAAACAAGCATATCTTTTATGCATAACTAAAAAGCAGACCAGGATGCAGAATTATTGGGGGTTAGGGTGGGGGAGAGGAGATAACTGGAACGTTCCATAACAATGAGGAGCATGAACTTATTTTATAAGATGAAAGCATGAATATTTACCGGTATCACCAGCTTGCAATTGCATATTCTGAATACAAGGAGTGACACCCTCTAAAACATACATTCGACTATTGTTATTAGGCCAAAATCTGAACTGGAATGTCCACTCTTTGCCCTTTATGTCCTGGATCCTTATCGGTAGACCCTCTGATTGGTTTATGGTAGGAAAGTATGCCTGCACAGGAATTGGCATTGATTAAGCATAAAGATAACAGGCAAGATATCAATTTCAGAAAGTACAAAAAAATATGAAGAAGTAACTATTACCTCAGCACATGCTTTCGGCAGAACCAAACGGCCTATTCGTCCAGCATCACTGGCACTTAGGACCTTCTCAAACAGAGGTACAACAGTGGACTTCAAGCTGAAATTCCAGTTAAAGTAAAACTTGATATCAAGACTGGGAAGGGAAAGTAGAAGAAACCATACGTAGAGCCTGCTGATCCCATTGTGATAAATAGGAGTGATACACAACTCAAAGATGACTAATAGCAACCAAAAATAATACATTATCAAGGATACTCGCCAGATATCTGCTGTAACTCCTGGTCTGTAATTCTAGGCCAGTATCGAGGCAGTAGCTGATTGCGGCCACCACGCCCTTCGGCAGGCGGCCTTGCAATCCGTGCTGGTGAAGCCATTGCTTTTATTGATTCAGAGCCTGATGTTGGGCTAGGTTTGGGGGGCTTGGGCAATATATGGCGTGCCCTTTGGCTCTGTTGAAAGAGAGAAGCTTTGCTTTGTTCCCTTCCTTCAATATCCCCACCGGGAAAAGGCTGTCCTGAACTTGAAGTACCAATTGGAGTACTCAAAGAGAAATTTAGAGACGGCTGATTGATCGAGTCATACATATCTTTAACTCCTTGACCTGGTCTCTCAGTATCCGGTTTGCCAAATAGAGAAGCTCCAAAGGGCTGCTGGCTCAGATTTGAAAAGCATGTACTCATATTACCAATAGGAAGATTCTTTTGAGTTTGAAAAAGTTGACCAGGCTCACTGGTTTCCCCTGTCTTGCTCAACTGCATAAGCCTTCTTCTGTCAAACTCATGCTCATCCATTTTATTCTCAACGCCCAGTGGCTGTGCAGTCTTAGATCCCAATGTGCCATTACGAAGATCATCACCAGGTATCTGCAAAAACATTTATAAGATGATTAAGACTCATTACGTCAAATGACCATCAGCTAAATTGGTCAAAGAGAATACTTTCGGGGAATTCAATTATTAGTAAAAATCTACGTGAAGTGCGCATACACATTCAAAGAACACGTAAAAAGAACTCCAATTAGATAAGTGAAACAAAAGAAAGAGACAAAAAAGTGAAGCTATTCATTTGTCAATATCTTGAATTTGCTTGTTTCTTTCGGGGATTGGGTTTTGGCTTTCTGGTGGGGTTGTCTTCCAGTGTTGTATGGACAAAATATACGCACAAGATTTATAATTTTAATAAAGCCAGAAACCAAATCACATAGCATGCTTGCTCTAAGTGGAAAGCTGCATCAATTTGCCGAATTAGAGTAATATACTATGGTGGATGGTTACTCCAGCATGGACCAAACTGAGATTAACCCAACTCTCTCCCATAATGGAGACAAATTATTTTGATCCTGCTTTTTTAGATACTTACCCATATCTTTAAAATTTTATTTTAGATAGTTTTCTTAGGACATGACAACTAAAGATAAGACAATGTATTCAAATTTTACCACGTACCAGAAAGAGCATATATCAAGTATGAAGTGAGCATCTGAATATCAAATATTCAAATGTTAAAGCACACAGAAAATGTGAACAAGAAAAAAAAAAAAAAAAAAAAGAGCAATGTTGTTGTATCTGTGTTGCATGGAAATGACATTTGCATGGACACGATACAGACACAAGACTACCTATTCTAAGGACTTAGAAACCACGGGACGCTTTCTCTAAGAGCAAAAGCTGCATTAATTTGCAGAATTACTACGTGAAATTTTGAAAGTAATATAATGCAGTGGCAGTGTGAATTTTCACCATTGATGGTTATCAGTATGGAATAAACTGCATCCGACTTCACTCTTCTCCCATTATTGGAGATAGCTAATTTTGACCTTGTAATTTTAAATACTTCCACAATTCTTTAAAATCAAGAACTACTAATACTAATAACGCTTCATTTCCAATTACAAACCTCTGTACAAAGGTGTCGTTTGTCTCGATTCCTCTTAGCTGCTATCGTGAAATGTTGTCATAGAAAATATGTAATATGACACAACATGAAATATTGATTCCAAAAGAATCTTGACCATTATAGTGAAATATTGTTATCGAGGTCTGAGGATGTTGTTATAGATGATTGTAGTTAGATCGCTCTAGGAATCCTCATTATCTGTTTTGCTCCATTCAGAACCATTTGCAAGTATTATTCCAATAATTCAATAACTAGAGGTTCTCTACCACTTACCACATATACGTCTCTACACAGACTAAAAGACTCTTATCATAGACTGAACATAATATAACTATCAGCGTGCCATCATGAGTAAGGCTTATTTAAATAAATTTTCTTAGTACACGACAACCAAAAATAGAGAATATAAGTCAATTAAAAAGTAAGCTTGCCAAGAAAGGTCACAAAAACAAATTTGACAAGATAATAGTACATGCATATGCATACTAAACGTCAATAACAAACAGAAGAATTTATTTAAAAAGGGGTTGATTTATTGATTGATTAGAGAAACAGAAATAAACAAGGGAAAGTACGTATGCATGTCTTATATACAATTATATAAATATCTTGACCCACTTCTATTTACAATTTTCTTGACCATGTCCATCAATGAAATCTTTTTTCATCTTTCAAAATTTTAATGAGTAAGCGATTAATTTTAGATTTTCAATACCATTTCTTTAATGTGATGGACCTTAAAACCAAGTAACCAACACCAATCACCAATTTAATTTTTAGATCCATTCCAAAAAGTTTGATGTCTTTCCATGGATGAAAATTATTTCTCCTATAACAATTTAAATTAGTATATTCCTATATCCCAATTTTTATTACATCCCTTCTGTTTTGGCGCATCCGAATATATTTCACACCATTCTTCTAATAAATATTATTTTATATAACCTTCACAAGTTCTTAGAATTCAAATCTATTCACCTATCAAATTTATGAGACGTGATTTTTTCTCTCTTAATCTAGTTTTTTCAACTATTAGGTTAAGTTGTTTTTACATTACTAATTTACAAAATATACAAGTCAAATGATATCTTAAACTGCAAATCCAACCAAATGGTGTCACCTAAATTAAAAGAAATGAGTAAAAACTAACGCTGTTTTTTTTATTATTTCACACCTTAGTAACCACTACTTAATTTTACATTCCAAATTATTATTATTACAAAAACACTTCTTTATTAGCCATGGTAAACATTTTATCTCAATATCTACACAAGTCATAGGTATTTCTACTGAGATGGAGGAGTATTTCTGACAAATACTCCATTTACTCATTTGAGTTATTGTTTATTAACATGCTCAAAAACTCTCTTATAATTTTTCTTTTTTTTTTAATCCCTAAACTAGTCAAATGCGATAAATTAAAATAAACAGCATAAAACAGGTGAATGAAGCATAACCCTTTTTTACTCATCTCCCAAAAAGTGAGACTACCAGTATATTTCGTGTTCAAACATCATCCTATTGACTAATTGCAGTAAAAAGTGTTGGAGAGAAATTCACTATTTCTCCTTTTTTCATAACTGTGTTTATTTTTATTCATAAAAAATAATTCCACTAAGATGCTTATAATATTAAAATTTTAGAGAGCACAGAGAAGTTGTAAACTATGAAGCGTAAGAGCATTTGGCTTTCTGGAGACCACTTAAAAAAAAACTTCATTTTCTTTTATTTCGATAAAGTCCATCCTATACATACCCTTGCCATGCAATTGGAGAATCAATGTCTTTGGCATAGTCCATTCTGATCTATACAACGATAACAACAAGCCCTCTGTATGCTAGATCTCAGATGGTCCATGCCTAAGACAAATTTACAGATTTTGCAATGCTGGATAAGGGTCGGGATCAGCAAAAATCCCTCAAAAAGAAAAAAAAAAACAAATTTACAAATTTATTCTTTTGATTTTTTTTTTAGAATAATAATAGCATATTCATCATCACAAAAAGCTGGCCGGTAACCACATTTAAAAAAAAAGAAGAGAGAGATCCAATGGGTTAATCTGTTCTTATCTATTTACAAGCATTCTTTTGCTTTTCTTTTGGAACAACAACGCTTTTCTACATGATTCTGAAGCCATGTTGGACGTCATGGAGTCATAATACAACCAGTGAATCTCTACTTTTAGGTTTATACTTTTGGATGTAACACCAGCACTTCCTTGGTTCTACTTTTAGCGTTTTTCCCACACCAACGCAACGACCTACAACCCTCTTTACAATTTATAGAATCCGCAACATAATAGGGATAAACAGAAGCAGCAAACCTTCCTAATCCACTAGCAGAGAATCTGTAATGATAACATGCATTATGAATGCATCTAAGCCACCACTTCCCAACTGTAAATATTGGGATGATCTCTAGTCAATTGATCAGACTGCACTGTGCATGTCCCTCTGTCTCGCCAAAAATGAAAATAAACCCCAAAAAAAATTATAAATAAGGATACCTGTATTGGCCTGGTGGAATGACCATCCAAATGACGTGCACAGAGTATACATGCAACACCTCCATAATCCAAGTACTCATACAAATACTTTGACGCAATACAGCCACAGTGTATACGCTGCCAGACCAAATGAAGATAGAGTCAAAACTAGTTGACCATGCAAATGTAGTACGTGATTCAGTGACCAAAAACACTAGTTGACCATGTAAATGTAGTACATGATTCAGTGACCTACCTTTCTACACGTTCTGCATTCCCTCCAACCAGATTCATCCTGATGGAATGTCTCACAGAAAACAAAATTTTCAAAAGCAGATCTGCACACAAAACTTTGGTTTACTAATTGCATAATAATACTAATAAAAAGTTAGGCAGAAACATCATAAAAATTACAAGTCAACTATATGTCAAGACTGATAAAAAGGCTCATACTTTGTGATGCTTGTATAAAGACGAACAAGAAAAAAAATTAACAATGCCAATATGAATCCGGAACAACAGTGCCATACACAAAAATTACAAGTCAACTATATGTCAACACTGATGAAAAGACTCTTGCTTTGCTACACTTGCATAACGAAGATCAAAGAGAAAATTTAACAATGCCAATATGAGTCCGGAACAACAACAATGTCATACATAAAAGTTACAAGACAACTATATGTCAAGACTGATGAAAAGGCTCTTACTTTGTGACGCTTGTACAGAGACTAGCAAAAAACAAAAAAAGCTAACAATACCAATATGAGTCCGAAACAGCAACAGTATCATACAAGGGAGCTCCAAGAAAGAAGTTGAATTCCCAAATAGGAACTTATACTTCCGATTTCAAGAACCAAAAAGAACCACATTAACAACCAAACAGTTGACAAAGATACAGACATGCCATTTTACATGGGAAGACCAACAAAAATCAACAACGCAAGAATGTACTATTGCCTCAAACTCAAAATAGCTTCCGCAGGTTATTATCTTGGAACTGGATGCATCCAACTATAAACACCTTAGTGGCTTAAGAGATAACATGGGAACATATAATTCCAAAACTAATAAAAGGTCTCATCTTTATGTCCAATGACCCCTAAATCATCACGTAAAACTTACTTATCTTTAGTTAAAATCTTGAAATTAAGAAAATGAGAACAAATGGGCACCATAAGGTCCTTTGACTTCTACCTTCCTCCCTCCTTACCTCAAAGATAGCTTCTTTACACAAAAACAACATGAACTCACTTGAACACAAAAACTATTTACGCGTAAACATATATGTAATCACACTCATTCTTGAAGCATAAACTGTAAAGTAACAAACTTAAATGTGACATTTGACTAAAAATCCTAAATTTAGGAACAAACCCATAATGCAACAAACAAAAATTTCTCAACAAAGAAAAATAAAATTGCCCCCTCTATATTCAGGGAGATCCAAAAAAAACCCACATCCCCAAAATGCCCTTTGCATCAGAAAGTCAAGCAAAAATTCATGAACAACAAAGCAACAATTAGGAAAGAGAAATTAATTAATTACCCGCAGTTGTAGCAAAGCTTAGCAAATCCACCAGATTTGAATCCCCAACCTTTCTTCCATTCTGACGACGTCGTTGCACGACAAAGCTCATTCATGCAAATCATTGACCCCATTTATATCCCTAAAAATCAAATCTTTAGCAACAAATCTCAATTAATCAACTTATAAATCAACAAAAACCCTTTCAAAAATCAAGAAAACACCAAACCCACATCCAAAAAAAACCCAAAAATACTAAACAGTACAAATACTTACATGAACAAAAATTTACAAATGTACCAACTACCCAGATGAAAAATCAACCTTAACATGAACAAAAAATTAACAAACACACTAAAAACCCCATCAAGAATTCACTAAACCCAGATCAAAAAACCCCCCAAAAATCACCAGAAAAAAAAAAAAAAAAAAAAAAACTAAACAGTACAAATTCATACCTTAACCAATATCAAAAAATGCAGAAAATTTTTCCCAGAAAAAAAAACCTTAACAATGATTCTTGAACTGGAAAAAAAACTGGGTCAAATACTTATAGAAAAAAAAATAAAAAAAAAAATCAACAGCGGTGGTCGGTGGTCGGTGAGTAATTTACTATTATAGAGAAACTGATAAAAAGATTCATGAGACTATACATATGTATATACACAACAAAGTGAAGAAAGTACAAGGATTTTAGAGAGAGAAAGTAGAGAGAGAAAGTTGCATGCAAAGAAGAGAAGGAAAGAAACAAAAAAAATGGAAGCACAAAATGCATGCACGACACTTCAAAGGTCTTCTCTTCTATACTTAACTTAATTTCCTTTTTTTCCATATACATTAAATTAATTAAATTTCCCAAAAAAAAGTTAATTCTTGAATTAAAATTAAATTAATTAAAAAAAAATTATGCACTGTATAGAGTAAAAATTTTCGGACAGTGATTCGATTTGACCATTGTACTTCGTGGATTCCCATGTCTTCTTAGGTATTATGACGTCAAAAATGTTACAAAAGTCAAGATTTACTATATCACAGTTTGACTAAAAGTTACTACTACTTTGGTAAGGTAAATTTCAACATGAGTGAATCAAGGTGGAAATTTAAAAAAAAATAAAATGTTATTTCTCATATATGAAAAAAATTGTTATTTTGTATATGATGTGAAAATTTATATAATTAAGAAAAATTTAAATAATTCATTATATTGTGAATGCTATTATATGCAGATATGATTATCTAAAGTTTGTGTTTTGTAATTTATTGTTAATGTTTTTAATATAGTAGGAGTCGTTAGATATGATGGTGTTTTAGAAGGTTAGTTAAAAATAATTAAGAGATTTTCAAATAAACATGGATGATTTTTCTAGAATTTTTTTTTATTGAAATTGTTGTAGATGTATAGGAAATTAATTTCTTACTATATATAGATAATGACGTAGTTTTTCAATTCCTTTTACTACTTCAATGCTATGTTATGTTATATATGTGCATAAAATTTGAGGAGAATGGAAAAAATTATTAGTAAAAGTTTTGGAATTACTATTGTAAACAAAGTTATGGCATATATATTGTTAAAAGATCATGCTATTATCATAAAATAAAAATAATGAAAAGACTTACCTGAGCACTTTTGGTTTGTAATATCAATAATAATAATAATAATAATAATAATAATAATAATAATAATAATAATAATAATAATAATAATAATAATAATGCTAAAACACCTAAACTCAAAAGTTAAATCACCAAAAATAGTCACTGTTCTTGGACCAAGCTGATTTTAGGATTTTCTTATTTTGGGCGGTTGAATTTTGTTCTGTTGTAAGACTATTGTTTAAATGATCATAAAATACAGTCTTATAGACCTAAAATTTAATTTCTAAAAAACACCAAAATTTATCTACACTAGAGGAGAGAATCGATATATCACAAAGAGAAAGTAGTTAAATTAGAGGGTAGAAGTCACCTTGATATTTATCAGAGAATATGGCTAGATGCCCGTCACAATATCTAGACAAGAAGATGATAACTCCAACGTTGACTAGATCGTAGAGAAAGACAGAGAGTGTTTGAATCTCTCGAATGAAAATAGATAAAATGAGAACTTTCCGAGAAATTTTAAATATTTTTTGTTACTTTTATCTACATATATTTGGACTTTTAGTTGATTTGAATTGACTACTTTTAGGCCTGATCAAACCGTTGTTTGTTTTAATTTCTATTTAATTAATAAAATGACCTATGAAACCTAAAATTAACTCTAAAAAAACTTGTTTAACTGTCAGGTCCTTGATATCATCTCGTACAATTGATTATTATCATTCCATATTATTCTTCAATACTATTATGGTTATTGTATTGGCTATTGCTATTTATTTTAATCTTATTTTTGAAAGCACGTATTATCGCACATTGATTAGTCCAATTTTTTTAAAATGACATGTGTATTTTTTAAAATGAGCACAATCTTTTTAGATTTTTCATTCAAAAAGAAAAAAACTCTAATTAATTCAGAAAAATCACAACTTACTGACATCAGGTTCAACTCAAAATCAACCACAAGTAATCAATAACACAATATAATAATAAATAAAGATAATTTTTCAGATTGCATGAGCAAGTGTTATCACAAAATAAAAGGCAAAATTAAGAAACATGTTAAAAAGATGGACTTTCTTGCGTAAGAGAAATTTGAAAGATCGATTTAGTAGTATTGCACGAATTCGGAGACTAATTCTTCGAGAGAAAAAGCTCACTGAAAAATCAAAGAATCATGAGTCATCTTCAAACTAAGAAATCGTAAAATAAAAGTCAGGAAAGAGATAAAGAAACAAACCGCGAGCTAGAGATCTTGAAATTAAAATGTTGGTTCAAACAATATTTTCAGGCAGTGAAGATGACAAAGAAGTGTATCAGACATTTCTTGTTAAAATTTCAATATTTGCTTTTTGATGTTTTGTTTTAGAATTTTATTTAGGTAGGGTCACTGTTCTTGGATCAAGCTGATTTTATGATTTTTTTAAATTTTGGGCGGTTGAATTTTGTTTTGTTGTAAGACTATTGTATAAATAATAAAACACGATCATGTAGATCTAAAATTTAATTTTTAAAAAACATCAAGATTCATAATGCACATTAACTCTCTAACATAGATAAACGATATATCTACATTAGAGGAGAGAATCGATACATCGTAAAGGGAGAGTAGTGGAGTTAGAGGGTAGAAATCACCTTGATATTTATCAGAGAATATGGCTAGCTACTTGTCACAACATCTAGACAAAAAGATGATATCTCGTCACAACATCTAGACAAGAAGCTAATAACTACAACGCCGACTAGCTCATAGAGAACGACAAAGCGTTTCCTAATCTCTCAAACGAAAATAGACAAAATGAGAAACTTTCGAGGAATTTTAAATATTTTTTGTTACTTTTATTTATCTATATTTGGACTTTATATTGATTTGGATCTACTACTTTGATACAAGAGAAGACTAGGAATTCACGAAATGGACACACAAGATACAAAAATCAGCAAGCAAAAACAACACAAAAGAAAGAGGATGAAGAAGAAGTTTGCTTAAACGTAAAGATAGATAGAAAGACCCTTACTTCTACCAAGTTATTAACAAAAGATGGTGTATCAAACCATCAATCACACCTCACCAATAGAAGCTCAAACCTTCCTCTTAGGTGGACCAAGGGAATTTACACTCCTCAAAACCCACCTTTCTTGCCAATTTATCAACACAAGTGAAATCCATCAATTGTGCTAACCCTAATTCGGTTTCTCTCTCTTAAGGATAAGGAGAATACTACAAGCTAACACTAATATTTCAATCTGAAAATTCTCTCAATTCATTATGTCAAAACTAAGAAAATTAAGAGCTAAGGTGCCTATTTATACTATTACAAAACAAAGACTAAAATACCCTTAATGAAGGGTACTCCTTTGGAGTGTAAAAAGAAAGTCTTAAAGGACCATAATAGCCCTAACAATGGGCGCCTCTTGAGTGTCCAATTATAGTGTGTAGGGTTCATATTGTCTTTCAAGTAAGGCGCATCTTGAGTGTAATGGTTCCCTTCTTCTCCTTCAACTTGACAAGGCTTTAAAAGGCTCCAAACACTTGCCAATTTCGAAGCTCGATCCTTTGACAATACCTTGTACTCTTTTATGCGTTTCATGCTTGTATCATCCTCTCCATCTTGAAAGGAATTTGTCCTCAAATTCGCACCTTGCAAAACAACAAAGAGGAAAAAACAAACATACAATCCTCGTGATAGGAGGGTTAGCATTAGTACCACAAATTAGGTGAACATGCCAAGGGGGTACACTTTTGGAATATAACCAACTATCCCTCGTTATGATCATGAAACACCGACCACAAGCATAAAAAGGGACATGGCTAAGGCAAACATCAAGAGGTACGACAACTACAAAGGTCCACAAAAGACATATAGCATTGTAACTCTAAGTGGACCAACAAACAAATATCCTACCGTTACATAAAGCAAATCCAAGACTAGCATGGATATCATCATAAGCAAAGAGGTAGTATAGGAAGGCATCAAGTGTAACGGCATCATCCAAGGTTCTATAATCTATAAGAATACCAATTGGTTCAATAGTTTTAGCACATAAGGTTGGAATCAAGTCATTTAAACACATATGGCTTCCTTATTTCAAGTAAAACATCAACTTGGCATCCACAAGTTTGGATTCATTCAATTCAAGCACAAGTGTGTCAAGCAAGGATGCATATTTAGAAGCATTGTCCCAAGACGACAATGAAACATTTGCCCTCGGGTTTTCAAGAATAATACCTTTCTTGTCATGTAGACCAAGCAACAAGTTGGGTATGCCAGCATCGTCATATCCACATTTGGCACCGGGGTCAAATAGAAAGAGTGGCCTTAGACATGGATCTAGCCAACACTCTTTTTCCCCATAGGCTTCTCCCCATCTAAAAGACATACTCTCTACAATAGCATACATATCATCAAAGACAAATAGAGAGTAGAGAAAGGTGTCACACAAATCAACTTCAACTATGGTGCCCTTATGCAAGTACTCACTAGTTCCAAGTTCATCACCACTAGGATGCTCAACATAGGAAACACACAAAGAAGAAATAGATGGAATCTCTAAGCATGCACCACTTTCTATTTCAAGAGAGTAATTTCCCCATAGATATAAGTCACCATGAGTAGCAAAGGGATCACACACAAAAACATGTTCACAAGAACAATCACAATTCGGGCTTCCTACATATTCAAGTAATTCAAGGTCACCTTCATCCGATTGTGCCTTTTCTTGGTTTCTTTGAGCAAATCTATTAATATGGCTTTCATAATACAACATGCTCAAAGAATCATCTCCAATCCCATGATCAACTCTATCAACATCATTATTAACTTGAGACTTATTAAACACACCACAGATATGTTCAAGTAGTAGACTACATTCGGGAGTAGGTTGATCATCATTCACATCCTCACTAGTTGTTGGCAACTCACATACCAACGGAGACTCACCTTGGCTTTCACAAAGGTCAACTAGTGTGTGAATACTCTTATCACTTGGTAATGGAACCTTATTCAAGTTATAAGTGCTAGCACTAGATGGACACAAATCATTCTTACGAAAAGAATCAATTTTGTCATCTTTAGTACCAACTAGTTTTTGCAAACTTACATCAAGAATTTGGTCTTCATACAATCTAACAATACCAAGAGTATCACAAAGGGAAGACTCATGAGATTCTCTCAAGCAAACCATCAACTACATCTATTTGGCTACTACTAGCCACATCACGACATTCTAAGTTTATAGGAGTGTAGGAGATAACATTGTTACCTTTTAGCTCACATGAGGTATGGCCTTCACCTAGGTTTGGATCATGACAGCTCATTTGTTCCCTTGGGAAGCTCTCATTACAAGGGAGTTTGTCAAGAATTCTTCCTTGCATCACCTCTTTGTCATTTTTCCCAAAGTTAGAATTCTTAGCCAAGAGCTTCATTTGATCAACAACCATGTGTTCTTGAGGAACTCTCCCTGAATCCTTCGGTGGAAGTATATTATCTTGAACCTGCACACAAGGAGAATTGATACTAAGCAAAATGCTAGTATCTTGGTTAGTGGTGATTCGTCTTAGATGGCATGCTTCAATCATCAATTGGCATAGACTTTCAAGGTGCCGATGGAAATTTTCAAAAGGATCCGAGGTAGTATAAATACTATAACTATCCGGAGTGGATGATGTTGTTCCTTCCATTGTCAAGGTACCTAAAAAAAAGCAAAAAAACAGCAAAGGCAAAAACCTACAAAACGAACAAATAAGTTAGTTCAAATAACCTTTCACACTCACACTCGGATCTCACCTCACACTTGGTCTCACAAGTGTTGAATACTTGGCAATACTTGGTAAGTAAGTTGAGTGGTGAATATGCCTTGGTTCTGAATCGTTTTTTGTTTGATAAGATTCAAATAAAATGATGCACGGACTTGAACCAAAAAAACTACTACGACTTAAAACAAGAAAAGCACACAAAAATCGTAGACACGAAACAAACGAACTCTAAATTAATTATCAACCTAGTAGGTACTTACTAGTTTGCTAATTAGTGATAGAATAAACAAAATTGAAACTAGAAATAACAATTAGAAACTAAAAAATCTAACTAAGAACTTAATTTGGCCGTTGAGCTATGATGACGTGGCATTCAATGATTGGATGTTGAGTTTTCAAAATTTTCACCCAAAATTTTTAATTCTCGTCCTAGAACACCCTTGGAGAAGAAGAATTTTCGTTTGGGAGGGAAAAAATTGAAGGTTTGGAGCCCTTTTTGGAGCTTCAAATGAATTCAAAAACAATGGTCCCCCCTTTGTACCTGGAATGTACTTGATTTTGTACTTTGATTATTCCTTTGTCTCTTCTTTCTTTGGATGACAATGAATATGCCAAGGAATATTTTTTCACAAACACCAAGTACACTCTCTTTCTTCTACTTTTTTTGGATCAAACACACTCTTTGAATATTCTTCCTTAGCAAGACTTGATGAACATGGAAGAACAAGACGAATATTTAAGAGTTGATCAAAGTTTGACCCCTAACCAAATGAACTTCAAATCTGATTTTTTTTTTGTAGATCTAGGTTCCTTAAGCCAAGGTGAGCTCAAATAACAATAAATCATAACCAACCAACGTCCACAACACAAAACCCACACGGATCTAGCTTCTTGAAGCTTCAAAACGCCATAACCATGGTGGATTTAGCTCAAAATTGACCAAATCGTGTTCCAAATATAGATCTAGACTCCCTAGGTGCTAGGGAACAAGAATCTAGCACTTGAAACCAACAAAACAACACAAAAATATGTAGATCTAAGATTTAAAAATCTGCCCAAACACAAAAACGGGTTTACAATTTTTTGTGAGATTTTCGATTTTCTACACTCTTTTTTTGTTGAGATTTTCTTAGATCCAAGACTTAGGGTTGTAGGAACAACCCTAAACAAGGCTCTGATACTAAATGATACAAGAAAAGACTAGGAATTCACGAAATTGACACACAAGATGCAAAAATCAGCAAGCAAAAATAACACAAAAGAAAGGGGATGAAGAAGAAGATTGCATAAATGTAAAGATAGATAGAAAGACCCTTACTTCTACCAAGTGATTAACAAAAGATGGTGCATCAAACCATCAATCACACCACACCAATAGAAACTCAAACTTTCCTCTTAGGTGGACCAAGGGAATTCACACTCCTCAAAACCCACCTTTCTTGCCAATTTGTCAACACAAGTGAAATCCATCAATTATGTTAACCCTAATTCGGTTTCTCTCTCTTAAGGAGAAGGAGAATACTACAAGCTAACACTAATATTACAATCTGAAAATTCACTCAATTCATTATGTCAAAACTAAGGAAATTAAGAGCTAAGGTGCCAATTTATACTATTACAAAATAAAGACTAAAATACTCTTAATGAAGGGTGCTCCTTTGGAGTGTAAAAAAAAAGTTTTAAAGGACCATAATAGCCCTAACAATGGGCGCCTCTTGAGTGTCCAATTATAGTGTGCAAGGTCCATATTGTCTTTCAAGTAAGGCGCCTCTTGAGTGTAATGGTTTCCTTCTCCTCCTTCAACTTGACAGGTCTTTAAAAGGCTCCAAACGCTTGCCAATTTCGAAGCTCGAACCTTTGACAATACCTTGTACTCTTTTATGCTCTTCATGCTTGTATCATACTTTTAGACCTGATCAAACCTTTGTTTGTATTAAATTTTTATTAATTTAAAATGACCTATGAAATGTAAAAGTAGTTCAAAAAAACTTGTTTGTGTATTTCATATCAATTAATTCAAACTTTTCAAAATGACATGTGTACTTTATGAGCCCAGCTGTTTTTGAATTTCTTATCCAAAAATGAAAAAACTCTAATTAATTCAGAGAAATCACAAGTTGTCGAAAACATGTTCAGCACAAAATCAATCACTAGTAATCACCGACACAATACATTACGCATAATAGCAGTAAGACAACAATGAATAAATAAAGAATTCAGTAGTAATGAACGAAATTTGAAGACGGATTCTTCGAGAGAAAAAGCTTACCGAAAAAATAAAGAATCATAAATTACCTTCAAACCAAGGAATCAAAAAATAAAAGTTAAGCAAGAGATAAAGAAGCAAACCTCGAGCTAGTAATCTTAAAATTAAAATGGTGGTTCAGACAACAATTTTTTAGGAGGCGGAGGTGACAAAGATGAAGTGTATCGGACATTCCTTCTGAAAATTTTGATATTTATTATTTGACATTTTATTTTAAAATTTTATTTTGACTAGGTCACTGTTTTTGGTCCAAATCAGTTTTTTTTGGATTTTCTTGTTTTGGGCCGTTGATTTTTATTTTATAGTAAGACTTTGATAAAAATATAAAATATGATTCTATAGACCTAAATTTAATTTCTAAAAAATATTAAAATTTATAGCGCACATTCACTCTCTAACATAGATAAAAGATAAATCTACGTTAGAGGAGAGAATCGATATATCACAAAACAAGAGTAATGGAGTCAGAAGGTAGAACTCACATTAATATTTACCGGAGAACATTGCTAAATGGCCGTCACAACATCTAGAAAAGGAGATGATAACCCTGACGTTGACTAGCTCAAAGAGAGAGACGAACGGTTTCCTAATCTCTCAAATGAAAACAGACAAAATGAGAAACTTTCAGAAGGTTACAAATATTTTTTGTTACTATTATCTATATATATTTAGACTTTTAGTTGATTAAGATCAACTGCTTTTAGGTTTGATCAGACCTTTATTTGTTTTGATTTTTATTTAATTAATAAAATGACCTATAAAACCCCAAAGCAACTCTAAAAAACTTGTTTAACTGTTAGGTCCTTGATACACTCCTCACATATACTATTGATTACCAACATTTAATATTCTTCTTCAATTTCATTATTGTTACTATGTTGGCTATTATTATATTTTTTAATATTAATTTTTGAAAGCACGTGTATCACATATCAATTAGTCTAAACTTTCTAAAATGACTGTAGTTTATATAATGAGCACAATTTTATTTTTTAAAAGATTACAAGAGATTAGAAAAGCTTAATAAGTGCAAGTTACTGAAAAGATGAATGTTGTATCCTTTTTTTTTTTAAAAGTTGAAAGTGGGCTCAAAGCCCTTTTATTAAAACTAAAAATCGTCCATGCATGTTTATATTATCAGGTCCAAATAACGAAGAGCCTACATTAGAACAATTCAATTGCTTATTGATATGAATGATGTTCAATTGGATTGTCGATTTTGAAGCTCTGATATTGATATGAATGATCTTCTTCAGTGACTAGATCTTAAGATATTCAACAAGTACAGTACTTTCTTTCTTACTCAGCTAAGATTTCGCTGAAAGTATCTTATTTGATTAATGATCTTATTGCAGGAGACACTAAATCAACTCATAATCTAGCTATCAAGAAGTGATATGAACCTCTTTCCGCTCCAGAAATGGCTTGAATAGTACGCCCCTTCAATTTTAAGAAATCAGTGATCTTGGCTCACTAAACTAGCTAGTAGATAGGTCTTAGTAACTTTGGATTGATTGCACTTCAAGTCACCTAAATCCTCTCACCAGGTGTTGCGTAATCGATTTCGATGGAATAGGACTCCAAGTTCATTGTGCTTGTCCTAAGCTATGGTAATTGTTGTTTATCCTGACTTTGTTGGTAACTTCATGAATGTGACTAAATTTGTTGTACCTACAAAACTAAAACACCAGTTAGCTAAAAAAATGCCAGAAAATTTTCCTTGTCTGTAGATATGTTTTACTGTAATCTGTCCCATCTCCGTCCTTGTTCAAGCTTTCTACATTTAACCACCACTATTTTCAGTTTGTAACCTGTAATTTTGGTACAACCTGAGCAATATCAAAGTTGAATGTTGTAAATGACTTTAATAACTTGATGGATTTCTCGTTCTTTTATGTTTCAATAACATAGTTTACATGTGAATTAATTATGATTATAAATTCTTTATATCTAAAAGATTTTTCTTGTCTTCAAGAAATTTGAGTTCCCTCCTCTTACGTATACATATCAAACACGGATGGATCAATAGATTCGGTGGTCTAAAACGAAATTTCAAAGTGAGGCCTTTATTTAGTTTTCATGAATTAATATATATATATATATATTATATTGAAGTCTATTTTAGAAGTTCTTGAGATGCAAAATTATGCTTAAAATTATTTTATAATGGTCTTCTCGAAATATATTTTTTTTTCAATTGATAATATACCTAATTTATTTAATTTCTCTTTAGACATTGTTGATTTTATGTAGGATTTTATCAAATTTAATTTTAAAATTTTCTTTTGGCTAAGGATCGTTATAGGAACTCTATAGGCAATATATGCATTTGAAACTTAATAAAAAAAAATTATCTTATTAAAATATTTCTTACCTCTCTACTCCTCTCGTCACACTTTAACATTTATTTTAATTCTTTTCACATTCATTAAGCAAAATAATAAAATACAAGGTATAGTTTATTAAGTTACTCTTATTTATTAATGTTTTCTTTTTTTTTTATAATATTGAGAAACATTAAAAAGAAATCTTCTTTATGTTAAAGGTGAAGTTGGAAACAATTATCAATTTAGTCTAGAATCTTAAAGTGATAATTTTTTTGAGATAAAACAACATTAGAATGAGACGGAAAAATTTTAGAAATTCTCAATATTTTTTAATGAAAAATTTACAAAACTACAAACCCATAATTACAAAAATGAGCCCTCCAATTTTTTGGGGCCTAAAGCCTAGGCTTCATGCTGAAGCCGACCTTGATATCAAAAAGCTAATATGAAAGAAAAGTAGTATTTTGTAGAACTTGTGCAGTAGACATATATCTTTCTTAGAATAAATAAATATACACTTATAAAGAAACAATAATTACTAATAGTAATAAAAATACCTTATAGTTATTTATAACAAAAAATATGATTGATACGTGCATATAAATGGGCACATATGATTTATACCTTTTGTTTGTCTTGATGTTGTCGTTGGTAATACGTAGATAGGATCACATTATCATCCACTATATAAGAAAGAAAAACAGAGTATGTGAAAACTTGTAAGATTTGACATAAATGGGCAAAAACTCTTAAGGGCAATTCAGACTAAAAATGTGATTTATAGTTACTTAAAGCATAATGAATTGGTTTATAAGTGGTGGACTTACTAATTAATATTTTCATTCATCAATTTTAGGAAGTTAAATTTACTATTTAGTACAAAAATAATATAGAAATAGTGTTTAGTTACATGATGGATAATGTCATTCAACTTTTTTGTACATTTTTATAATTCAATTTTGCACTTTAGGTCTTTCCACTTAAATAATAGCATGGTGATACATAAGGTTTTGAGACAAACCACAACAATCAACTGTTGTAATTTCGAGTTCAGTTTCTTTAAATAATAAATATAATATATATATTCTAAACAAAAAGATGACATATAGTGCATTTTTTGGTTAATTATTGTTTATTTACAGAAATACTAATGGAGGACATAGGTGACAAACAAAATAAATTCTTTGAATCAGTGACGACTATTGTTTATTGCCGGTAATAGTTTGATTAAAGAATGATTTAGTGGCAATTTAGTTAATGTCACTAAATAATTACCACAAAATATTTTTTTGTTATAGCGTATATATTTAGAATAGATAAAGATCTCGATTAAAATCTTCTTGCCCATTTAAACATTTTGCATGGGCCCATTATCACATCTTTGTGATAGGTGCATGGAATTTGTAAAAATATTAATAGTAGTAGGTAATAGGTATACATGCATCCTTAATTTCTATGTTTGATATAACATTTACTACTTATAATATAGGGTTAGTTTATCATGGTACGCACGATACTACTGACCAAATTCAAAAAAAAAATAAAAATTTAAGAGAATGACACGTCACTATTTGTTGTATTTTATTATATTGCCGGCTATGACACTTTTCTCATGTCTACCTTCCATAGGTTCTACTAAAATTGGTAAAAATTTGAAACCATAAAATTAGCCAATAAAAATACGACTCGTTTAATCCACTCGAATTAATAAGTCACATAGTATCAGCTTAATACATTTCACATATCATTAACTTAATTCATTTTGATTCGTCTGATTCAATTTATGATATAAAAATTAGACGGATATTCGGATTAGATATATAACTCAAATTAACTTATGAACGAATATGTAGTATGTGTCTGTCAGGGGCGGAACGACCTTTGGATTAAGGGTCATCCGAATCCTCTTCGGTAAAAAATTATATTGTATATACATGGTCAAAATTATTTTTTCTGTATATATAGTAGATGTTAAATCCCCTTCAATTAGTTCATATATTTACTTATGAATCTTCTCTAGTCCGTATATCATAAATGATGTGCATCCTCCTTTCTCTATTTTGGTTCTGTGACTGGTAAATTAGGGCAAGGAAATAAATATTTGGCCCCACCCCATTATATTATTCTTGCTTATTGCTAAAGGACGATATAGAGCTACTACTCCCTCCCCATAGGAAATTGAATGTGCTTGCTTTTTCAGTAAAATCCAATTATGAGGCTGAATATTATCCCCTCTTATTCCAATGCATGAATTATTATGTAGTATTGTTTTTGTTTTATTTGCATGTGTATGGTTTATTGGTTACAGATTTGGCAAAATAATGTCTTTAGGGAAAAAGACAATTGAATAGCATGCCATAATTCTAGACAACTTTTATAATTCAGATGCTTTGTAATTCACTTATTCAATATCCATCCCATTGTGAAATATTCTCCAATAAGTGTTAGGTTAGGACAACTACTTGAACATGTTTTTGGTACACATAAATACAATCATCTGAAATCATAAAACAATAATATTACTTTAGTGGTAACGAACTCTATTTTCACTAGGAATATAGAAATAAGTTACGTACACACCACTCTTTTTAAATTTCACTTTGAAGATTACACTGAATATGACTCCTAGTTTTTTTTAATGTTATATAATATAAGTTTAGATATACAAGAAACAAAAGCTGCCGGGCCTTCTCATATTATAGTAAATAATAATATGTTTCGTTGATCGCAAGGTGTTTACGATAGGTGTCGTTGGCCAGCTAGACCATGACAGTTGGTTTAGGAAAAACAAAAATAAATAATTTTTGTTTTGTTTATAAGTATTAGATTGAACATTCATAAGAAAACAAAAACGAATATAAAAATTATAATCTTATATCTCAACATTATTTATGTAGATAGAATGGTGATTTCTTAAGTTAACATGCATTATACAAATAGTAATAATTTGGAAAAATGCAGTATAAGGTGAAATTATCGTAGTTTTATTAGGAATTGCTGCAATTCTTCTTGAATAATTTGGATTTTCTCGTTGAGAGTCACTGTGAAAGTATTGTTGGGTTATTGGGTTTTTTTTCCTTACTATGTGGATAAATGAAATCCAATTTGGATCAACCCACTTTTTCTCCCCGTTACTATGGGGCATATATATTGACCTTTTTAGGTCTTATTCACCATCACAAAAGAGAGTTTTCAGCAGCCAAAGAGAGAAAAACAAAGCTAATTTTCGCACCTAAATTTCAGCCACAGTTGTCAACTTCAAATTACGATTCCCGCTTCGTTTCTTGTCCGATTGAGCTGATTTTTGGATTTCTTGTTCCTCTCATCTCAATCTTTGATTAGGAACTGACGGAGCTTGATTTGGTGGTCTGTAGCTCCTGTTCTTCATTCCCAAACAGTAGCTGCGTTTTTTGTGCTTTGCGTTTTTTGTGCTTTCACTCCTTTATTTCTCTAGTGTTTGGTGTTGCGGTTTATTTATTGTTTCTTGTTGTTTGGCACTTGTTTGGTGGCCATTTTGGAGGACAATATTGTAACTCTTTGGTGATTATAGTGGAGGTTTGGTCCAGTGGTTTTTTACTCTTCACACCGAAGGCTTTTCCACGTAAATTTGGTGTCTTGTGTGATTGCCTTTATTCTTGCCCTATCGCATTTGTGTGGTAATTCATTTGCTGCCATATTACTTTGTTTTGCTTGATTTGCTTGTCTTCTCTTGGTTCAAGTTGAAAGGAAAAGTTTAGTCTTGGGTATTTTCCGTTGCTACCCTGTCGGGCTCTATGATTGTGTGCCCGTCTTTCTTAACAAGTGGTATCAGAGAGTTGGTTGTTGTTGATTGTAGATTTGAATGATGGAGGCAAATATGAGCAAGATGGTGTGTTTGAATGGTAGTAACTATCATACTTGGAAAGACAAGATGAAAGATCTTCTATTTGTCAAGAAAATGCATCTACCTGTGTTTGCATCTACTAAACCTGAATCCATGACAGATGAGGATTGGGAATTTGAGCACTTACAGGTTTGTGGCTATATCAGACAATGGGTTGAAGATAATGTTAGAAATCATATTGTGAATGAGACACATGCTAGAAGTTTGTGGGACAAGCTCGAGACACTTTATGCATCGAAGACTGGCAATAACAAGTTGTTCCTGCTTAAGCAATTGATGAATATCAGGTATAAAGAGGGCAGGCCTATTTCTGATCATATTAATGATTTTCAGTGTGTCCTTGACCAGCTGTCCAAAATGGGTGTAAAGTTCGATAAAGAAATTCAGGGACTTTGGTTTCTTAATACTCTGCCTGACTCTTGGAAAACTCTTTGAGTTTCTTTGACTAATTCTGCTCCCGGTGGTATTGTAACTATGGAATATGTTAAAAATGGTGTCTTGAATGAAGAGATGAGAAGAAGACTTCAGGCCTCATCTTCTTCATCTTCACACTTTGATGTTTTGGTTACTGAAGAGAGGGGGAGAAACAAGTCCAGAGATTCAAATGATAGAGATAAAAGTAGAAGAAAGTCAAGGTCCAAATTCAAGAATGTTACATGTGACTATTGCAACAAAAAAGGGCATATCATGAAATATTGTTACAAGCATAAGAGAGATATAAGACCGCAAAAGAAAGAAGGCAATAATGAAAATCGTGTTGCTGTTGTTGCTAATGATGACCTTCTTGTTTCTTGTGGTGAGAACGTCATTAATCTTGTTCGCGATGAGTCTAGCTGGTTTGTGGATTTTGGTGCTACATCTCATGTTACGCTAAAGAAGGAATTATTTTCTTCTTATACTCTAGGTAATTTTGGAATGTTGAAAATGGGCAATAATGATGAAGTTAAAGTACTTGGAATTGGCACGATTTGTTTGAAAAGTAACAATGGTTCCAAACTAGTTCTCAATAATGTCAAGCATGCTCCAGATGTTCGCCTGAATTTGATTTCTGTAGAAAGTCTTGATGATGAGGGTTATGTTAATACCCTTGGTGCTGGACAGTGGAAGCTTACTAGAGGTTCGATGGTTGTGGCTCGAGGTGAAAAGTTGTCTAACTTGTACGTATTTCAGGGCTCTACTTCTAAAGGCTTGATAAACTTGGTGGAGAATGATACTTCATCAGAGTTGTGGCATAGAAGGTTGAGTCATATGAGTGAGAAGGGGATTGATAGTTTAGCTAAGAAAAATTTGCTTTCTGGAGTAAAACAAGCAAAGTTGAAGAAGTGTGTTCGTTGCTTAGCCAATAAATAGAAAAGAGTTTCTTTTCATAGTCATCCGCCTTCAAGAAAGCTCGATTTGCTGGAGTTGGTGCATTCTGATTTGTGCGGTCCTTTTAAAGTAAGGTCTCATGGTGGTGCACTTTACTTTGTGACTTTTATTGATGATCATTCTCGCAAACTCTGGGTATTTACTTTGAAGTCCAAGGATCAAGTACTTGATGTGTTCAAGAATTTTCAAGCCTTGGTTGAAAGACAGACAGGGAAGAAATTGAAATGCATCCGTTCAGATAATGGCGGTGAGTATATTGGTCATTTTGATAGATATTGCAGAGAGCAGGGTATTCGGCATCAGAAAACTCCTCAGTTAAATGGCTTAGCAGAGAGGATAAACAAAACACTAGTTGAGAGGGTTAGATGTATGCTTTCAGATGCTAAGCTGCCAGATTTATTTTGGGCAGAAGTACTTAATACAACTGTTTATGTTATCAATTTATCTCCTACTGTTGCTTTGAATGGTGATGTCCCTGACAGAGTTTGGTCTGGTAAGAATATTTCTTATGATCATCTTAGAGTTTTTGGGTGTAAATCTTTTGTGCATGTTCCTAAAGATGAAAGGTCAAAGTTGGATGTTAAAACTAGACAGTGCATCTTCATTGGTTATGGTCAAGATGAATTTGGCTATCATTTCTATGATCCAGTTGAGAAGAAACTTGTTAGAAGCCGCGATGTTGTGTTCTTTGAATACCAAACAATTGAAGATTTTGACAAAGCTGAGAAGGTTGATTCTCAGAGTAGTGAGAGCCTAGTTAATGTTGATATAGTTCCTTTGACTACTGCTCTTGAAGAAAATCTTCACGATGATGAAAATCAAGTTGCTAATGAAGATGATGATCATGTTCAGAATGACCAGCAAGAAGTTGTTGATGCTTCAGTGCAAATTGATATGATTGATCAGCAACCAGTTGTTGATGCTCCAGAGAGTTCTCTCAGACGATCTACAAGAGAGAGAATACCTTCATCTCGTTATTCACCCAGTGAGTATGTACTCTTGACTGACGGGGGAGAATCAGAGTGTCTTGATGAGGTCATGGAAAGTGAAGAAAAAGAAAAGTGGTTTGATGCTATGGAAGATGAAATTGAATCTTTGCAAGATAATCATACCTTTGATTTGGTTAAGCTGCCTAAAGATAGAAAAGCTTTGAAAAACAGGTGGGTTTTTCGGGTGAAGCATGAAGATGGTAATCCAATTCCACGGTACAAAGCTAGATTTGTTGTGAAGGGATTTAACCAGAAAAAGGGAGTTGATTTTGATGAGATATTTTCTCCGGTTGTAAAGATGTCATCCATTCGTGTGGTTCTAGGCTTAGTTGCAAGTCTAGATTTAGAGGTTGAGCAAATGGATGTTAAAACTGCTTTTCTCCATGGTGACTTAGATGAAGAAATTTATATGGAGCAACCCGAAGGTTTTGAAGTCAAGGGAAAAGAGAATTATGTTTGCAAATTGAAGAAGAGCGTGTATGGTTTGAAACAAGCTCCTAGGCAGTGGTACAAGGAGTTTGGTTCCTTTATGAGTCAGCAGGGCTTCAAGAAGACTACTTCAGACCATTGTGTTTTTGTGCAAAAATTCTCTGATGGTGACTTTATTATTGTGTTGCTTTATGTTGATGACATACTTGTTGTTGGTCATAATGCTTGCAGGATTCAAAAGTTGAAGCAAGAGTTGAGTAAGTCTTTTTCTATGAAAGACTTTGGACCAGCAAAGCAGATTCTTGGCATGCAGATTGTCCGTGACACAAAGGCCAAGAAGTTGTGGTTATCACAAGAGAAGTATATTCAGAAAGTACTTCGAAGGTTTAACATGGACAAGGCTAAGGTTGTCAGTGCACCTTTAGCTATGCACTTCAAGTTGAGCACGAAGCAGTGTCCTTCTAGTGATGATGAGAAGGAATATATGAAGAAAGTTCCTTATGTTTCAGCTGTTGGTAGTTTGATGTATGCAATGGTTTGCACAAGACCGGATATTGCTCATGTTGTTGGTGTTGTTAGTCGTTTTCTTTCTAATCCGAGAAAAGAACATAGGAATGCTGTGAAGTGGATTATGAAATATCTTTGTGGCACTTCTAGTCTGAGTTTGTGTTTTGGTATAGGGAAGCCTATTCTTTTTGGTTATACTGATTCAGATATGGCCGGTGATATTGATACTCGCAAGTCTACTTCAGGGTATTTGGTTACTTTTGCAGGGGGAGCTGTGTCTTGGCAATCTAGGTTGCAAAAATGTGTTTCTCTATCTACTACAGAAGCTGAGCTTATTATTGCCGTTGAAGCTTGTAAAGAATTGTTTTGGATGAAGAGATTCTTGAGGGAACTTGGTTGTGCTCAAGAGAGGTATGTGTTTCATTGCGACAAGTCAAAGTGTCATACATCTTGACAAGAATTCTACATTCCATGGTCGGTCTAAACACATTGATGTGAGATACCATTGGATTCGGGATGTGTTGGATTCTAAGTTGCTTGAACTTGAGAAGATTCATACGGATGATAATGGTTCCGACATGATGACTAAAGCTTTGCCAAGAGGGAAGTTTGAAGATTGTTGCATGATCGTTGGGATGGCGGTCTCCTCCACATAGTTGGGAGGGGGAGAATTGTTGGGTTATTGGGTCTTTTTCCCTTCCTATGTGGATAAATGAAGCCCAATTTGGACTAACCCACTTTTGCCCATAGGCCCATTACTATGAGGCATATATATTGATCTTTTTAGGTCTTATTCACCATCACAAAAGAGAGTTTTCAGCAGCCAAAGAGAGAAAAACAAAGCTGATTTTCGCACCTAAATTTCAAACACAACTGTCAACTTCAAATTACGATTCCCGCTTCGTTTCTTGTCCGATTGAGCTGATTTTTGGACTGCTTGTTCCTCTCATCCCAATCTTTGATTAGGAACTGACGGAGCTTGATTTGATGGTCTGTATCTCCTGTTCTTCATTCCCGAACAATAGCTGCATTTTTTGTGCTTTCACTCCTTTATTTCTCTAGTGTTTGGTGTTGTAGTTTATGTATTGTTTCTTGTTGTTTGACACTTGTTTGGTGACCATTTTGGAGGACAATATTGTAACTCTTTGGTGATTATAGTGGAGGTTTGGTCCCGTGGTTTTTTACTCTTCACACCGAAGGGTTTTTCACGTAAATTTGGTGTCTTGTGTGATTGCCTTTATTCTTGCCCTATCGCATTTGTGTGGTAATTCATTTGCTGCCATATTACTTTGTTTTGCTTGGTTTGCTTGTCTCCTCTTGGTTCAAGTTAAAAGGGAAAGTTTAGCCTTGAATATTTTTCGCTGCTACCCTGTCGGGCTCTTTGATTGTATGCCCATCTTTCCTAACATGTATTACCTAATTTCTTCCGACTGAATATGATAAAGAGGATATTACAAAAAGCTGAAAATGAAAAAACAGAATGACACCAAAAATAGAGAAGTTCCAAGAATGGGCCCTAGAGAGTGATTTGGGTTTGCTCATGGGCTCATAAAAGATGGGCCCATACAATGGCAGTATTTCAGCTTATGGCCATATTACTGAACAACTTTTTTCATTTTTTAGTACATTATTTTCTAATTTTTTTGTATATATATATATGTATCTTATAAGTAATTTATATATACTAAGAAGTTCTCATTCATAAGAAGAATCCAATTTGCGAATCACTCATTGTTCTTGTCTGATTATGTTGATAAAAAGGTAACTGCATCCAACATTAGTCTTTTATCTTTTGCTCTTAAAGGTTCTTCATAGTTACATTGGTGCTAGCTCGATACTCGTTTTGAGACCTCGATCAATCCGAATTTGCTCAGTAGTAAAACCCAAAAGAGAAAGCACTCCCTACCAAGGTGTTTTCACTCACAGAGGTCGAACTTGATACCTTTATTCAGTATGTACGGATCGTATTCATCCCATCACAACCCTCGGTATTTCATCATCATGCATATTATGGACTACTTGGTTTCTTTATCATAATATTTTGTTAGCTGAGAGTAGCTTGTTGGGACTGTTTTGAAGGTCTAATTGTGAAAGTCCACAAGTCCATAAACAAATATACTTATAATTAAGCTAGGAAATAAGAGAGCTTAATTGTTCTAATAGGATAAAAATGTAATTTTGCCAAAATTCTTTCCTTAGTTCTCTCACTAGAAAAGGAAACAAATATTGTAACAGACTAAATTCTTTCAACATTTTTAACCTACTGTAACAGCCTCTATCCCTGAAGCTAGTGAATATGTTCGTGCTTCGCGTGATTATTTAAATAAATTAAAATATAACTAAATAGTCTCCATATTTTTAATTATTTAGAATTAAAATTTTACTCATTAATTAATTTATCCTTCAGTTATAACGATCTCAAATTTAATTGCTCTTTTCTTACCTTCTTAAAATTCACCCTCTTTTTTTAGGTTTGAGTTGGACAAATGCTATTATGTTGAACTCGACTCCGATACAAAAAAAATTGAACTCCCAACATAACTTCACATCCCAACTCAATTCCCATGCCCAACTCAATCCCAAACTTAATTCAATCATTCAGCTACCGACCGTTCCGACGCGCCCTTGACCTAATTCAATCATTCACTTATTTTGAAACACCAATAAATACTCCAATAATTCACCTATTTCGAAACGGAGGGAGTAATTTTTAAACGTTGAAACTAAAATTCAACACAAATTTATATCATCTTAACTTTAAGAATACAAAGTATAACTAATCTAAAAAGTCTTTGACATGCCCAAGTTTGGTAACACACACATACATGTTGAAATTTAGAAGAGCAATAATACTCAATTAATGATACATTTTCATATATTGTAAAAAAATTAATAAAAAAATCTCGTGAAAGAATGATAGTAACAAAAAAAATTCATTCTCGCTATTCAGCATACTCGTTGTACAATTTTTATAGAGTAGTTAAGATAAGTTTTACCAATCATAATTTCACCTTATAATTTTGAAAACAATTGATAAGTTTGAACCTCATCTTATTGCATTTTTTTAAAATAAAGCAAGTGAATATTGTATTCAAAACACAAAGTAGTGATAAGAATAAACTATTTGAAACTCAACAATCTCTAGGTACAACTAATTCCAATAATAAAATCGTGAATAGTTGTACAGATTTACAACTAAAAACGGAAGAATCAAACTATTAGGAAAGAAGAAAAATCTAATGAAGTAATCATAGAAACATATACTTCTTCACTTCAACTCTTACTTCCTTTTAGGAGTATCTTGTCCAATTAACTTGTGTACTAAATATTTTAAGAAACACCTTATTGTAGCAAAAAAAAAAGAGATCGAAAGACTTTATCTTCGAATATATTTGTCGAAAAGAAACTCAAATCTTAAATTAAACAATATAGCGTCTATAAAAATTCAAACTCTGTCAATCTTCTCCCATGTCGTTACTTTGCTTTCTCTATCCTTGTTGGCTACTGCCATATCAAAATCATAAAAGTCACCAGCGAATAACTTTTCAATACCTATTCAAATACACCATAAAGTCGAAAAAGGAGTCAAATGAAAAGGCTAGAATAACACAATTACCAACTTTTGTGAGAAGCATCAATTTTTGTGAAGAACATACTTGCTAATTAGGATACCAAATAATTACAAAATCAAAGTTGAAGAACATACCTGCTAATACGGATAACACATAATTACCAACTTTTGTGAGGAGAGTTAACCAAAATGCTTCGCTGCTTGGGTTTAAAGAATTGAATATATTAACTGAGAAGCATCTCGTATATAATATGATAAAAAAAAGTAATCTAAAATATTAATCTCAGTTCACATAGTTGGATTCTCGAGAAGTGATACGTGATAAGTATTTTGAGACAACGAAATAATATAAATCCATTGCGTAAGAACATTAAATACCTGATTTACTGAAAAAAACTTGTATCAATTTAAATTTCAAGGTTCAATGACTTTGACTTAAAAAGTACGACTTAATAAGTATACCTAAAATTATTACCGCAAGAAAAACTACCTCATTGTATGATGGGACGAACAACTTCAACTCTTCATTTTCAATAACCTATTCCTAAAAATAACAAAAAGTATGCGGATGAATGAGTACGATATTTTATCATTAGTAGAATGAAGAGAAACTTTATAAGCTTCGTGAGATTTTATGGAGTTTCCACCAAAATAAGTAAATATTTCTTCCCCAAATACAAATATTCAATCAACATTGAAGGACATGCACAAAGATAGTTCTCAAAAAATATACATAATAGGTTGTATTGTCGTATTTTTTCAAGAGAGATTCTAATAACGATAAAAGAAAAAAATAATCAGGAGAATATTTTTTCGAGCAACAAAAATGAGACTTAAAAAAGAGGGAATCTGAATAAATTTGAAAAGTATGCTCAAGCCTCAAAGATCGCTTCCAATTATAGATAGAGCATTCAGAAGAATATTAAGAGACGTAAGAATTAATTATCAGTATAATTGTGAGGGATCAATGCACATTAAATATTATATTGTAATTAGAATTTACTCAAATGAAGAAACTGTTAGGAAATTAATTAGTAGAAAAAATTGTTGGGCAATCTATATGGTGAAATATTTAAACTCGTGATGACAAATGTTATTCAATATGGTGAGTGTAAAATATTGATTATTTTATTCAGTACATAAAGTGAATCAATCTATATGAAAGTAAATTTGAAGAGGTGTAATTGTGGTGGAGTTAATGAGGTGACTCTAGATTCTTTGGTAGAAGATGTTTCAATTGGTATTAAAAGTGACTTTCAATGCAACGCCGGGTGAGGCTTTTGCCAATTCAATTAATTATAATAATAGATTTTTAATCTTTTAGAATTTAAAAATGGCCAAAAAACTCACAAAAAAAGACAAATAAATTTGGAGTAAGGCATGTAACATAGGATTCTCTTTTATAAATATTTATTGATCCTCGGATTTCAGTTTATATTGTTATGTGACTTACATGTTAGTATATTCACTGTTTCAGATCTATCCTCGAAACTAGAAAATGATGGTGCATGGGCATATTGTTTATATTTTAATGTAAGTTTATCCCCTTTTTCTCCGCCGTTTGATGTGTTTTGATTTTTAAATATGCCTAACTATGCTTATTTTGTAATACTATAATTTAGATCACATTAAGTTTGCATTTCATCAGTTTCAGTTTGTATGATGCATTTGTCGAATTTCGGATCTCAACTTATTTCCATTGATTTATGTTCTTACAAGTTTTTGATAAATCAATGCAAGATTTGTCTGTCACGAAACTCTCTACAATATTTTATTTATGAATAGGCTCCCAAACTGAGAGTGCATACATGATTCTTCCTTTCCAGCCCTGTAACATCCAGTTGCTATCTTCGTCTACCAGAAAATCGGCATGATAAAACATTTTCACCTTGGTCTTTACTTCCTTGACGATGTCTTGATCCAATGGAAGTTGTCTGAACCCCGCTGTCTGATTCCTCACTGACCATTGCTTGTAACTTTCCGGCCTCTCAACTCTCTCCGCCCCTTCACAAGCTATGACGTTCATGATGTCTCTTCCGAACACTTCCTGCTCAAACGTCATCCTTCCTTCATCTTCTCGTGGCATGGTGGCTTCAAACATGTCGAACTGTGACGAGAAATGGAATAAGGCCTCCCGGAATCTTGTTGTGAAGAAAGAGGCATTGTACATGGCGTTAACGATCCCATGGACAAAGTAATGGGGATTTATTTCCTTGATCAAGTTAAGGACAGCTTCTCTGGGATTTTTGTTGCCATGAGTTGCTGCTGCTTCGTCGTGGACATTCTTTAGCCTGTACAAACAATTGACCACCAATGTCTCATCTCTGTCGATATCTATATCTTCGAGTTTAATCTCATCCCATTTCTTTGCTAGTGCTTTATACTCAAAGGGAACATTAAACCTCTTGCAATATTCCTCCAAGTGTCGTCCTGTCTCCTCGACTCTCTCAGCTGGTCGAAAACCTGGCTGAGGGAAATCAATTCCCGTGATCCGAAGCCTTGGAGGTCCCCCGGGCCTAAGGGAAATCCCGTGTATTATACAAGGCCATTGAAATCCGTATAGGATCCCGAAGTCTATTATGTGAACCCTTGGTGATGCACTTGTTAATTTCGCGATGGACTTGTTAGCGAATATGTTTGACATCCTCTTGAATGGACAGGCAGCGATGTAGACCTGATAAGCTTTTAAGAACTCCGCAGCTGCTATTCTCTTGCTTGTGGCCAACGTTGCATCTCCACCTGCAGCAAAACGAGCTTCAAGGGCATTGGCGAAGTAATACGCCAATCTTGCAGTAGCATCTCCAAAGGGTGAAGAGTGCTGCTTAATTTTATCGAGAACTTGAATGAATGTCTTGCTGTTGTAGGTGGCTGCAGCCTCCGCGCAACGTGTTAGGAGACTGGTGAGATCTACTACTTCATTCTTCTTCATGCCGTTTTTGGTGCCACGAGGCCTACCGCGTTTAGACAGCTTTATGTGGGAGCTCTTTTGCTTGTCCCATGCTGCATTGTCCAACGATGTTGCTGTTTTCGATCGATTCTCGTAGAAGGAAGGATTCATGCCTGGACAAAGAAGCGCCTTATCGTAATGCTCCTCTGCTTCTTCATCCCCTGCTCCCTCTGCTCCATTGCTCGCAAACTGCTTCGAATTTCTCCCTTTTGAAGTATCACCATTTTCTTCTCGAGTGTGCTTCTTGTTTGATTTCACCCCTTGATCTTCGTTAGCTTGACGATGGTTGTTTGCATCCGCTGAGTTCACATAACCGCTATTGGCAGCACCGGCACCGGCACCAGCTTGATGATAATTGTTTAAACCAGAATCGTTAAAAAGTGAACACTGGTCACCATCTAGATCAGCATTGAAAGTAGACTCAACATATTGATCCACAGCATCGCGACAATCATCATCTTGAAAATGAGGACCATCGCGATGAACTGGAGGAGGATTGAGGACGTCATAAAAAGACTTCTCAGCAGCCTGAAGAGCGATACAATCTTGAAACATACAAGGCCTGTTCTCCAAATCATCTTGATCTTCCATAAGCATCTGTTGTATATACTTAAAAACTCCATCAAAGTAATCTCCTTCGACTACTGTCCGATCACTGCCACTACCAATAACAAGTTCTTCATCTGATGGTGGCATGCTTCTTGGAAAGCAGAAAACATCACTGACTCCTCCTCCTCCAACTCCGCCGCCACGACGACTAAACTGATCACTTGCAATACCAAGATTATTATTCAAAGCAAAACGATGACAAGATTCAAATCCATCAGATGATCTATGATCACTTGGGAAATGAGTGCTAGTATTCATCACAAAAAGTTTTTTTTTTTTTTGAAAGATTGCGAAGTAGATGCCGATTCTTGACGAAGACTGAGATGTATATTACTATTACTAGTGTGTGTATATATATATATATATATATATATAAGAGCAGAGAGAATTAAAGTCGTCCTCACAATAGGGGATTTTTATTTTATTTTATGTCTAAAGTTGCTGAATATAGCTAATAAAGTTACTTTTTTCCTGCATATTTCTTCTTTGCCACTTGGTGCTTTGTAATTGGCTCATCACTTGGCTGATAAAGTTGCTTTCTTTTTTACACGTTTCTATATTGCCACTTGGGTCTTTGCTGGTCTGTCATATGAACTTTTTGGATGGGAATTTACTTTTATCTCTCTACTAGCAGAAGTATTTAGTATATTCTTTTTACAAAAAAAAAAATCCTACTGCACTTTGGTGAATTTAGTCATTTTCGGAGCGATGTTTTCCAAAAGGGAGCACTCTTTCTCATATTTTATTTAATCGTGGCTTGAATCATAATTTTCTCTTTGTATTTTTTTTCTCTAGTTTTGGTTTATAAATTTTCAAAAGTTTTGCTTCTTTCCTGAGCTCGTATTATATATTTTAGATCATTTTCAAGTTCTATAATATTTGCTAGCCAAACTTTGTTTCTCACAAATATCCTTCCAATAATAAATTGTGAATATAATGCTTTTCAAGAGAATATGATTATTTTACTATAGTACATAGGGTGGTACGTGTTTATAAATAGACTTTGAAATGGACGAAAACATACAAAGTTTGGAGTTTTACATGGGAAAATGGTACATGAAATTTTTTGTCAATCTTCATAAAAGTTGATTTATATATATATGTCTTGGGGCTCACCATGGAAAAAAGAGAGACAAAAGAACAATATAGCCGAAATGAAGGGGGGTAGAGGAAACCGACTCTAGTTAAAATGTTAGTACTATTTATAGTTAATAAAGTTATAATAATAATAATAATAATAATAATCTCAATTTGAGATTTAAAGAGTGTAAAATATACATAAATTCTACTTCTATTACATGAAGATAGAAAAAATATTATCAAAAAGACTCTCAGTTTGAGTGCATCAAATTGAAATAGTTATAAACAATAAAATATGATAATAAGTATAATAATCTTAAACTAAGAAAATAGTATTAAATTCGAAAAAAAAATAGTTATGAATTTTTTAATAAAAATATAAGATATAGATTAAAATCACTGAATTTTCATAAAGTCATACTTTAAACACTCATTTGGTACGAGAAATAAGAATTAATTAATTATGAAGTTAATTTTATGATAAATATTATCTAATGTTTGATTTGAATAAAATTATAAAATACTTACCTCAAAATTAATTATTATAATATTAATTTAAAAATAACTAATAAATCAAACATATCTAATCTGAAGATAATTTATTTTCGAACCAATCGAATCAAACCATGAGGGGCAAGTGAATTGAGGGGGACAAAGAGGGCTGGGGGGTTGGGGACAGAACTACATGGGGTGTGCACATATTTGTAAATCTCGAAAATCAATTATTGTTGCCACTCCATATGGTTCCTTAACATGTGACCCCTCTCTCACTATTTTTAACACACAAATGCCATCTATTACTTCATCCGTTCTATTTTACTCATCCTAAATTTTTTAATATAGTATCCTATTTTATTTATTCTTCTTTTTTTCATATTTTATCTTTTGTATTAATTATTTTTTCTTTAAATTAAAATGTAAACATCATTTAATAAGGTACCTATGGTAAATTAGCTATGTTATTTATTATTTTTCTTAATAGCTGTGCTATCCCAATTTGGGAGGAGTAAAATGAAACGGAGGGAGTATTAATTTCTTGAACATTAAATAATACAAAACAAATTTCCTAGAAGCTTTCACAAACCCAACTCAAATCAGCTCGAAGCCCCCCCTTTTTTTTCACAAATAAAGTAGAATAAAGAATGAGATAATTTATATCTTGTATCGATCATAGAATCAATCTATGAATAGGTTAATTTTTCGTGACCTTGAGTTTAAGTTGTTTTTTTTGTCGATCTCGACGAGTCAGTCTTAATAATTGTCCTAATAGGAGGAGGGTCATATAATAGTTGCTAGTTTTACTTTCATGGAGTGATAGAACATGAAATTGGGAGAAATTTAACATCCTGTCTTTTCAAAGTTGAAACAAAGTCAAAATTTTAAACTTATAAATTTTAAAAAGAAAAGTTACTAAGACTGTATTAAAATTTTTAAATTATTGAATTTTTAATCTACATCAAAGTTACTAAATTATACCCAACGATTAAAATAAAAAAAAATACCGCACTTAACAAAATACAGCACTATTTTGTCGGCTGTGTAACATTCAACGAACACTCACACCATACACTCCTACTTGTTTTATTCTCTCTCTTCCTTTTTAATGTTTATAATCCTCGATTAGCTTTCGTGTATTTCGACTAATTTTATGAAATTTTATCACCATATATTAAAACTAGATATTTATTTTTACTTGCTCAATTTAAAAAATTAAGAAATAAATTATCACTTTGTTCCTCATTTACTATTATTATTAATTATAATTATTTTTCAAAATACTAAACTTTTTATATTCAAAGAATTATATAATAAACATATCATTTTATCAAATGTTTCTTAAATAGTGTATAAATCAATATTAGACAAGTAAAAAATGGTAAGACAATACATAACTTTACCGTTGGGAGATGGGAAGAAATTTCTTATACATACCTTAGCTTTTTCTTTGCATGCTATCTCTATAGCCTTCGTTTTTTGATTTTTTTTTATACTGTTTGAACTAGGGTCGACTAAATTCAGATCCTTTTATTGCATGATTTATTTTTTAGGATGGCGTTTTCATCATTATTTTTTTTTTATTTTCAGAAATTTGAATTCAAAGCTACTGATTAAGAATGAAGTAGAGTGATCTCAATCATTTCATCGCAACAACTCATGTTATTATAATCCTTATATCTAAGACTCCTTGAACGGTAAGGACCACTTCCTCCTTTGAAAGGACATCAACAATATACATATTACTATTACAAAGTCTGTTGTAACAAAATATAAAAATTTCCATGATTAAACACTCCAGCCCCAATAAAATTTTCCATAGCATATCATAAGCAAGATATGACGTAGCTTTGAAAGAGCACCCAACATGGAGGTGTTTGCCATTTGAGAAAAAATTACGTAGCTAAAAGTTTAGTTTATTGCAACAAACTTTATGTATTCATTGCTACTACTGTTTGTGATATAGCTACAACATTAAATTTGTAGCAAATGATTTTATACTTTATCATGACGAATCAAATCCATAGCTACACATTCCTTGTGTTAAAGAAAATTCAACAATTTATTTTTGTCTGAAAAAGTTACTAACTCTTTTAAATTGTCACCATTTTTCCTCGAGGTGGAAGGGTCAATTGTTTTTGCCAAAAGACATAATGATCAAGGGGTTAAAGTTGATTAGACTCTACTACTGATATAAATAGCGTGTGTGAATAAGTTTTTACCTAAATCAAAGGGCACATATTGATAAGATTCAAAAAAGAAAAATATTCTTGGAAGAAAGTTATTTTTTAAACAAATATATAAATGCGCTTTTTTTTTGGTTCAAACCAACAAAGAAATAACATTATCCAAAATGAAAGGTTGGACTTGGAGAGAGTAATTGGGATTGATTAAGAAAGTGTTCTTGGCCATGACATAGAAAAGTACCCCGTCCCTAACAACGTACCTAACTATATAATTTGAATTTTATAATGTCATTTAAAATATGGGGCAACTACCTAACTAGGTTAGGTGAAAGAATAAATTAAGACAAATTAAACAGATTTTTCTTTTTTTAAAAGGAATTCAAATGGAGAATTAAGTGAAAACAATACCCACTTGGTTCAACCTACTACTTTGTCTTTCCTTTTGGACACCAACTGTTAACAGGTATTCGGAGTTACATCAAGTCATAAAATGCATGACATATGTCTTTTATATAAAATTTAAATTTTTATTTCAATTTATTGTCTGACAAATAATGAACTAATTAATATAACTAGGCACAATTAGTAAGAGTCGTGAATATAGATTAGACTCGTTGGCACGGCCCAGCTCAACTCGTGATGAGGTTGAATTAGGATTTTTGAAGCCGAAGACCTCTTAGCATGATCCGAATAAGTCCGTTGACCCAAGATTCTTGAGCGAGGGGAGTTGGGCTAGCCCGTGGGCCAAATATTATTAGGATCATTTTGTTTGTAAATTTGAAACGGTCCATAGCCCACATAATGATGGATTGTACTGATTGTATAAGGCGGCTATACAATCTCTCATGGGAAGAGATCCAACTTCATTCATACCATGGTTATTATGGTCTAATTTTTATTTACTAAGATCATTGATCAAAAGTTTCATTTTAGGTTGATCAGAAAGCTGAGTTACCATTGTACATCAAGAGAACATTTTCAGATAAAGGCAAGTCTTAGTCAAGAAGAAGAATGATTTCTATAAAACTTATGAAGTTTTCAATCAAAATAACAACCCATACATATCAACTTTCTTCAGAGCCCCTTAACTGATTGTCTTACAAAGTTCAGAAAGATCTTGGTTTCATCACAATGGTGGAATGCTTCAAAATGTGGAGACTGAACTGTCCACCTTTCTCCGAGGTGTCGAGCTTCGACTGCCCTGGAGGAGGAAACATCTCAAAGTTCTGCACCAAACGTCCCAAAGTGATGCCGAGAATAGGCAGAGCAAGGATAATTCCGGGGCAACTCCTCCTACCAACACCGAATGGAAGATATCTGAAGTCATTGCCGTTGGCATCAACGTGCTTCTCCTCTTCCAAGAACCTCTCGGGCCTGAACTCTTCCGGTTTCTTCCAGTGAGCGGGGTTGTTAGCCAGCCACCAAGCGTTAACCAAGATTTTGCTCTCTGCTGGAATATCACATCCAGCAAGCTTTGCATCATGAAGGTTCATGTGTGGGACTAAAAGAGGAATTGCCATCCGGAGTCGAAGAGTCTCCTTGATCACAGCCTGAAGGTATGGAAGCTTGTGGGTGTCTGGCTCAGTCACTTGCACTCCTGGTCCAAGAACTGTGTCGATCTCGTCACGGAGTTTCTGTTGGATGTGAGGGTGGTTGACTAGCTCCGCGATACCCCATTCAATTGACCACAATGTTGTTTCAATTGCTGCCCACGGACAAGAATTAAGCATATTAGTTGAATAATCAACTAGCCGAGAAGTTTATGGACTGATATAAACAACAAAACATGCAATCATGCATAAGTGGTTCTAAATGCTAGGACGCTCGGGCCCTTTGAGTTTGACCTCATCAATGCTCACTTATTGCTCAGTACAAGACAATGCGACGAAACTGATTTAGGACCAGACGCAATTCCAAGATCTAACATTGGCGAGTTCAAAATGTATGATTTCGTTATGTATAAATTCTTCGTTCATATGCATGCACAGTTCGAACCAAAAGCAATGAGTGCAGTAAACTCATAGAACTAACTAGTCCCATCTTTATTTGGGACCTTTTCAGTCTTATAGTATCAGATTTGTGGTATCTAACTAGTCTTGTTAGCATAGAAACATCACTATCACTTATATCATAAGGTTCACTTTATTACTCATTTCAGGTCCTACTTGAATGTTACCATAACAGCTTATTCTTAAAAAAAAACAAAAAAAAAACTCACTGTTTTTGTTTGTAGACAAAATAATGATACTAAAGAACTTTTAGTACATTAATCCACTATCATGATTATAATCAGCAAAAGTTGGTATAAGTCGTTACCTATGGACAGTTAGATGCCTTAAAATGTGCACCAACCCTGCTCTACCTAACCTTAGCAAGAAATTGGTAAGTACACCAACCATATCTGACTGTAAACTCATTAGAAAGCCCATCTTGATCATAAGAACAATTGTTCTTGGGGTCCTCATATGGAAATAAAAGAGAGTAAATTGGAACAGGGCTCCGTCAGCCTTTCGCCCATCCCGGAAAATTCCCAACTGCCGCCCCTCATAGGAGTCTGGGTCGGGTCTCAATCCCAATGTAGTTGATCATCCGCTTGGACCAACTACTGATCATCGCTTTGATAAGCGATTGCCTCACTAACTAGCTAACCAGACGCGTACCTGACTAGAATGATTAAAGATCATGGGACAACTGATGAAAAGTTCCTTAAACTTGGTAATAGGTGGAGGTGTCATTGTCATTCTTGGTTTATCATTATGTCTTTAGGTAAAGCTCACACACTTTCAGTTAAACAAACCATTCAGCCTTATGAATGCTGTTATTCTCCTCCAAAAATGAACTCATAAGAATACCAAACCAAGTACTATTAGAAGTTCTTTTCAACCTTTCACTAGGAAATGCATGCACATACTAAACCAAACTAGAACAAATTGTACTCAAGAGAACTAAAGATATGTTATTTTGAAACATACCAGCAACATTGATGTTCTCGACAATGTAGAGAACGTTATCCTCGTTGATCTCTCCCTTCTGTTGAGCATCAAGAATGTGATCAATGGCACATTTTAGAGCATTGCTGTCCATGCTCTTGGTGTTTGCAAGCTTCCTGCACAAAGCCAATAAAAATGTTACAAACTAATGGTACCTCAAAGCACTCCAATCACACCAACCTTCATTGAGCAGGACTAGCAACAAAATCCCCTAAATAGTTGATGCTATTGAATGATCTACTTGCCAAAACTTTAGAGTGACAAAGTCAAAAGTTCTGGAAATCCAGAGGGGGGATTACTCAAAATCCTCTCAATTGGCTAGAAGACAAGGTGCCTTATGGCAAGGTAAATGTTCTCTTGGGGTGGCTGTTTGGGAAAAGATACCCATTGAATAGACCAAAAAGATCAAGACCAACAGTGTGTTATGTGATCCCCACATCCCAAAGATCATTATCACCAATACATCTACTTTATGAAAGAAACAAAATAAAGATTGGTTCTTTAGATTCATCCTATATCCTACACATTTATCTCAAGACAATAAAACTGAGGAAAACAACAAATTGAACATAAATAAAATAAAGTGAACAAAACTTACTTTCTTTCATCAACAAAGTAATCCTTGAACAGCTGCAACCTCTTCTCCTTAACTTCTTTACAGATCTTCAAGTAGCCCCTCAAGAAGGGCCTCAAAATAGGGATAAAATCACCATAATTGTACTCAAAGCTCTGAGCCAATCTACTCCTCTCACCATTCAAAGCTCTAAGCTTTACAAATAAGGGATCATCTTCACTCTCAAATCTCCTGTCAAACATAATCCTGAACATATTATTATACATCATGAGTTGCAACCTCTTCCTCAAGACAATCCCATTCGTCGCAGATTCAGGATTCTTCTTCACATCCTCCACAACACTAGCCACCTCAGACTCCCAACCCCCTCTGTATTGCTGAACCACTTTATTAGTGAAAAAGGGTACAGTCATAATCCTCCTCATCTTCCTCCAATGCTCACCGTATACAGTAAAAACCATATCTTGACCCTTTCCGGTGAAGATATCAAAGACAACATTTCTCGTTCTTGATCCAAATTCAACCCCTTGGGTGTGCAAAACTTCTTTAGCTAATTCAGGGGACGACACAACGACCAAGTTTCTTTGCCCCATTCTAAGCAAGAAAACGTCACCAAACTTCTTCGCGTAATCAGTGAGGTTACGATGATTCAAATCATCGCCAACTTGCAGCCAGTTACCAAAAACTGGGACCGGAATTGGACCTGGGGGCAGCTTAAAACGCTTGCTACGCAGTTTAGACACAATAATAGCTACTAAAATGGCAAAGAAAAGGCCTATTAAGGTCTTCTCCAGCAAGAGAAGATCCATTTTTTGGTACAAAAATGAGTTTCTTTTAGGGGAATTTAAAGAAAGAATGTTTTGGTAATGCAGGGGAGAAGAGTGTTTTGAGTATTTTTTATAGAGGGAAAAATTGGAGGTTAGGTGGAAGTTAACGGCGTTAAGTTTAACGGAATGGTAGATGGGGTTAGGTAAGAGGAATGGTATGTGGGGGTGGGTTTGGTGAGCTTGTAAGTACTAGACTTTAGCCAGATGCATACATCATTAATGTTTTGATTAATACAATTTTGAATATAAGATTGAATTAGTCTTGTAAAAATATGAATACAAAGAAAATATGTTATAAATTTTCTGTATTGGTAATTACTGTTATGGATCTAATGTGAAAAATTGAATGCAGACTGAGTTTATTAGGCAGCCAAGATTGATTTAAAGTCAAAATTTTATTTGGATATATAATTTAGATTCTTCAGATTATATTTTTATTCATAAATATAAAAGTCTCATAATTTGTGAAACTATATTAAACTTCTCAATATTTAAACAATCTTGTTAAATTAGCAAATCATGATTTATAAATAATGTATTCATATATACTAAGTGTTGCATTAATAAAATGCATATCTTCATTTATTTATTTTTATAAATAAATGCTTGTGATACATGCTATTAGCCTATTACAAAGGTTTTGTAAATGTATAATTCTATGAAAATTAACTAGTTATTATTTAATATAATTCCTCCATATGATACATGCGACATATTCACATCGATGTTAATTTTTCAAAATAAAATATAAATTTATAGATCAAACTTTACCTTTAAAAAAATTGACATTACAGGTTGAAATTTGAAATTTTACTTTTAAAGTATCTAAAATTTTAATTTTTGTACAAATCTCATAAACAAACGATAATTTCAAATCAAAACTTTAAATTGAATTCCAAATCTTTTGGTCAAACACCTGCATCCTCATCTAATGTGAAAATGAGTTGAGACTGAATTATTAGAAAGATATTTTCCTTCGAAGGGGACCTTGAAGTAACTGGTAACGTTGCTGCCATGTGATCAGGAGGAGGCAGCTTGCTCGTGTTATCATTAAGAGTTCGCAAAATATAAAGTATAAACAAATTGATCTTCTTAAAGTTTAAAAGTATATAAGAAAGAAAAGTAGTTTTCCTCCGCACGTTGTTTAGGTTTTCGTCATTTTCTTTTTCAACAAATATTACAAAGTGTTTACCAAAAAAAAAAAAAAACACATATTACAAAGTCAAAGCAGCGGAAAAGTTAAATGAAAATATGTTCAGCCATTGTTGTGTAAGTGTAAAAAGAAAAAGAAAAAAAAGAAAAAAGTTAAGAATATTCTAACCCAGGCTATGAACTTTTACAAATAAGTTTAATCCTGAAAACTTTTATAGTTATTTTTTGCCACATGCAATTATTGTTCTAAAAATTATATAAAGGACATATCTTGACAGAACCAAAGAGTAAAGAACTTATTCAAAATCTCCATAATTCAAAATTTAGAAGATTCGTGATTGACACTCAACTATCTTTAATTTGTGTAAATTAATTATGATTATCTGAGTAATTCGAGTGCATAAGAAGAGAAATATAATTTTCAGTATTCAAAATTAGTGATTCGACACTCAATTATCTTTAAATTGAGTGAATTCAAGTGTATATGGGAAGAGACAAAATTGTCACAATCCAAAATTGAAGAATTTGTGATTAACTCTCAATCCTCAACTATCTTTAAATTGAATAATTTGTTATAAATATATTACCATGTCTATTTTACCATATACAGTAAATGTCTATTTATGAAAAAAGTTAGAAACGTTAGTTTTTTCTCCTATAAATAAAGGTTTTCCTTCATTGTAATTAACCCGTCAAGAAACTTTCTCAGAAGGAGAAATAATAATCGCGCTCTCTTCTCTCTCTATTCTATTCTTGTTGTTCTTGCTTTATATTTTATAACACGTTATCAGCACGAGACTCTGTCAAACAAAGTGAGAATATAAATCTAAAGGTAATTTCAAGGTTAGTAATTTCTTATGTTATTTGTCTTTTTCAACTAATGATATAATTATTGTTGGACTTGAGAGAAAAATAATTGGTTTGGAATCACTTATGCTTTCAATTTGTTCATGAAGAACAATATTATTAAAAAATATAATGATGAATTTAAGTCTTATCTCATTAAGACATTGGGTTAAAAGTTTCAATGCACCATGATGATAAGATGTTGGGTTCAAGTCCGATCTATTTATAGCATAAGATGTCTTTATGTGGATAAGACGTTGAGTTTGAATCTCAATGCACTATACTGATGATATTATGATGGCTAAAGCAAAATAATGAGTATTTATGAAAAGTCATGAAATCCGACCCATTGAATATGCTTCATTCCATGAAGTGAATGTGGTAGCAATATATGATAAGTTTGAAATATGACAACTTACTTCATTCTTAAAGTGTATGTGTGTGCATAATATGTCTGAAAGAAGACAAATGATTGAATGCATGGATATAAGCGTGGAGGGACAATATGATAATAATCATCAAAAATGATAATATTTTTACACGTTTATCATGATTATAAGATATGTTAGAGAAAATTTCTCTACAACCATATGTATGCCTCGATTTGCTCTTGAATTAGCAATATCTTAAAAAAAAGCTATAAGTTATCATAATTTGATAGGTTTAAGGCACGATTATATTCCATTCATGGAGAATGAGAAACCTTTTAATGCAAACGCACACGTGATTGTGATGGTATCACAACTCACCTCCGAAAAAGACTGAATAACTGAGAAGAGTTACTATAAAATTTACTTCTAAAGTAGTAAATCTAAAATTTATTCATGTAATAGTAAATCTAAAATTTACTAAAGTAAAAGGTACATGTCATGGTAAACTTGAAGTTTGCTATAATAAAAGTTCATAAATTAACATGAACAATTGCGACATCCCAAAGATGTGCATACCGAGTATTAAACAAATATTGAAGAATTAAAAAAATCTTCATTAACTTTCAATGTTGTGTGTTCTCATGATAAGTTGGTTGGACCAACTAATGTTGGGATTGGATCCCTTAAAATCTGAAAAAATATTAAAGGTGAATAAGGATCCGTTCACCAATCATGTGATATATATTAAGACACATCAATATAAGATGATTATATGTACGTCTATTGTCAACCTGCAGTTGACATTCATAGATTTGTTTGCTTAATATAAATTGAGTTAAAATCATAATTTTCAGATTATATAATCAAGACAATTTATCTTGATAATGTTGATTTGGCATTGAATATCTTCGATAATAGCTAAATCATTGCTAATGAGAACAAAACTTCATGTGTTGGTCTGAAATATGATATATTACATAGAGTAAATACATAATTACCCCACTGATGTTGGCCGAAATTTTCAAAAAGACACCTAAACTTTGAATTTGACCTATTACCCCACGATTCTTACTTAATCCGTTGCAAACACACCATTTTGACCTTCTGCGTGTATACACGCGCCACAGGCGCGTGAAAGGGCTCGAATTTGACTTTTTTGACCAATCAAAAGTCGCCACGTGTAAAATAATTGATATATAATTTCTATTTTTTATTTTTAAAATAATATTTATTTATTTTATAAAATGATCCCTACCCCTCTCCACCCCCCCCCCCCCAACCCACCCACTGTTTCTTCTTCAACTCAATTCACCATTAAAACTTCTATTGAAACTTTTTTTTTAAAAAAAAATCATTCATTAAAGCTCTATTTTACTATTAAATCATATCATTTAACTACCCATCATTTCTTCTTCAACACAGTGCCTTCTTCAACACCATTAAAGCTCTTCAACACAATGTCACCAGTAAAGCTCATCCATTGAAGTTTTTTTTTTTAAACCATATCATTAAAGCTCCATTGTTCAGTTAAATCGTATCATTTAACTATCTTTAAAACTCAATTCAATCATAAAACTTTTAATCCAATCATAAAACTATTTTTTGAAGTGATTTGAACAAAAAAAAAAAGAGGGAGGGGGGGGATGCATACTAACGGAGTGTAGGAGGGGGTTGGGGGGTTAGGGGAAAGATGCTGATGGGGGTGGGGGTGCTGAATGGGGGTGGGGGTTGAGGGGAGCTGCTGACACGAGGGAGAGGGAGAGGTACTGGATGGGGTAGGGGGAAGAGGGGGTGGGTGGGGTGTTAAATTAAATAAAAAGGAAAACTTTATTAAAAAATATAAAATTAAACGTAGTTGACACGTGGCAACACCTGATTGGCCCGTGTCTTCACTCACTTTGTTGTGACTGAGATTCATCGAAAAATGATGCGTTTGCAACGAAATAAAGAAGAATCGTGGGGTAATAGGTCAATGTTAAAGTTTAGGTGTCTTTTTGAAAATCTCGGACAAGATCAGTGGTGTAATTATGTATTTGCTCTATCACATACAATAGCACTTGTATGCATTAGACCAATAAATTATGATTATTTCTTCCCTCTCAATTGATTCAAGGTCAGGAACCAATTATTCCATCAGTAGTTTTGATATGTGGTATTTCATCAATGGATATACCATGATGCACAAAGATGAATTCTCTAAAGCAAATTGAGATGTATATTAGTTTTCCTAACATGAGGGGGAGATAATAAACATCTAAGAAATATGTTATGAATTATCATCAATATGATCCTCATTCAAAGGATAATTTAAGTTCAAATGCAAGGAGCATTTGCTGACCCAAAGATTGATATTATATTTTGTTGTAAATGCTCCAACTGGATGTCTCTGAAGGACAAAGTCTACTACATGTATGAAACATGGTATCAATCGGTTCTAAAAGCAATAATTTTTTAAAAATAAAATGGAACAAATGATCATAACACGAAGGTAATGTGCTCTTGAAGAGCTTACGACATGACACTTCATGAAGCCTTGTGAGAGGTTCAGGTACCTGAAAATAATGAAGTGATGAGATCTTAAAATGTTATGTCACATTGCAAACCGATAAAAAATGAGAAACCGTCGACGATATCTTTGATACAATATTGGCACAATATTGTAAAAGATTACGAGGATCTGAATTCTACGTTAATTTAAGCATGATGACGTAGAAACATTTATCAAGTAACATGAAATGATGCATTTTGGTAAGCATAACACTTATTTGATTTGCAGTCCAGACAATTATGTCACACATATTGATATTGTCACTTGACAAAAATATATATGAAAAATCCTAAAGAATTTAAAATATCTGAAGCATATAAAGTTTCTGAAAAACTTGTTTATTATCCCAACAAGGGATAAATTGATGGTTTGAATATTATTGAAACTTTTGAAGAGTTTTCAATAGCAATAGATCATTTGCTGAAATAAAAAATATACCAATTTCGATTGGTTATGAAGTACCATATCTTAGTGCAATTGGTGCACTCATGTATCTGGCAATTTGTTAGCAGGATATAGTTCTGCTCCTACTAGAAAACATCGAAATGAGATCAAACATATGAGTTTGTTTATTCTAAAGATTGTAGTCCTGATCTTGTTGGTTATGCTGATGCTGAGTACTTATTTGACCCGTATAAAGCTCGATCTCAAATAAGTTATGTGTTCATGTGTGGGGTACTGCCATATCTTGGAGATATACCTAGCAGTCTATCTAGCCAATTCATTGAATCATGCTGAGATAATAGCTATTCATGAAGCAAGCCGAGAATGAGTATGGTTGAGATCCATGATAAATCTCATTCGAGAAAAATGTGATATGAAATGTGACAATGTACCCACAATTTTATACGGAGATGATGCAGCACGCACAACACAACTTAAGGGAGGACTCAAGGAGATAGAACGAAACACATCTCGCCAAAACTTTTCTATACACATGAGCTACAAAAGAATGATGATATTAACGTGCAACATATTCGTTCAAGTGACAATGTGGTTGATTTATTCACCAAGTCTCCTCCAATTGCAACTTTCAAGAAGATGAAGATGGTGCCCAAGATCGGGATGCAAAGGTTCAAGGATGTTCTCATTAGGGAGAGTTAATACGCATTGTACTCTTTTTTTCTTACGAAGTTTTGTCTCAATGGATTTTTCTTGTAAGATTTTTAATGAGACAGCCTATATGCGTATTGTTAGAGATGTGTACTCTTTTCCTTCACTAGATTATTTTTTTCCACTGGATTTTTCCTAGTAAGATTTTAACGAGGAACATTATCTATCAATTAGACATTCGATAGGGAGTGTTATAAATATATTACCATATATAGTGAATATCTACTTTACCAATAGTGAATGTCTATTTATGAAAAAGTTAGAAACCTCAAGGTTAGTTTTCCCCTATAAATAAAGGAATTTTCATTTATTGTAATTAACCCATCAAGAAACTTCTCAGTAAAATAATAATCAATCTCTCTTCTCTTTCCATTCAATGTGATTCTTCCTTTATATTTTATAACATAATTCAATTATCTCTGATTAATTCATATGTTATTATAAATTAAAAAACTAACAAAATCATCATAAATTGTCGTATAAACATAAATAATAAACACCCTAGGCCTTCCCCCAAATATTTGATCTTATTAAAATATATAATAAATCCTAAAAACATCAGAGAGCTAATACCATAAGAAAAGTCTAATTTGGAAAGAATCACTTTTTTGCCTTTTCTAAATTCTAACTCCTCCTTGGTGAAATATTTTCAATTGGATTATGTATTTACATCTTCAATTTTCTTTTAGCTCAATTGTTGGAAAACATTTTTTATGCTTTTTTTTCTTCTTCTTTTGATTGTGTCAACGTTTACCTAACTGGTTGATAGTTCGTCCTTATTTTAATTTGGTGCAATAAATGTGATATTCTTTAAGAGAAGATTTGTTAGTTTGTTTTAAACAAGGGAAAAGAGTAAAAAATACCCCTCTATTTTAATAAATTGATTAAATTTATCTTTTGTTATACTATGGGGTTAAATATATTCCTACCGTTTGCAAAGTTATCAAAAATATCTCTTACTTCAACATTTTTCCAGCATGGCAAAATAGAAGCCACATGCCGTGCCATTTAGGTGAGGTGGATGCCACATGGCATGCCACCTTAGCATCACATTTTTTTCTTTTTTCTTTTAATTTTTTTTTTTTCAAATTTTATCTAATTATTTAATTTGTATAAAGAGAAACTTAAAATATTTTATTTAAAAAAAAATTGATTAAAACACCCACCCACAACAGCACCAAAACCATTGTGAACTCACTGCCACTCCACTAACAACACCATTTCTCTATTTTTCATCGTCAACCTTCTCCATCAAACCTCCATTAAAACCGATCAGTCACCACTAAATTGATCTATACCCACCCTAGGTCCGACGAAAATCATCTCTGCCGCTGCTCTGTCTTTCCGAACCAGTGATAGTTTCTTTTTTCAGTTAAAAAAGTTTTAATTCTTTTTTCTTTTCTTTTTTTGAATATTTAAGTTTCTGTTTTAAAAAATTAAATAATCAATAAAATTTAAAATGAAAGAGAGTAGAAAAGTGACGCTGAGGTGGCATGCCATGTGTCTTTAATCTTGTCATGGTAGAAAAATGTTAAAGTGGGGTATGTTTAATAATTTTGCTTACGGTAAAAATATATTTGATCCCATAATATAACAACGAGGGACAAATTAATCAATTTATTAAAGTAGAAGGGTGTTTTTGACACCCTTTTCCCTTTAAATAAACAAGTCAAATTGAATGATTTTGTTAGTTTTAAAAAATTATGGGTATAAGACGTATTTTTCAAAATTATATTTAAGTTCTAAATATTTTTTACAAAGAGGTAGTGGTATAGTGCAACAAATATTGTGTACTTAGCTTGCTCGGGGCCTGATTTTCATAGACACCCTTCCTAGAAGATGGTTTGTTTGTTGAAACTAAGTGCCTTTAATTTGTACTTGTTTTATTGTTATTAATGGTAATATTCATAATTGTTATCAAAAATTTAAAAATTTTATATAAGTAAATTATTTTGATTTTTTATGACCAAACGTCTACTAACTTAGTTGATTAAATATACTCATTAAGTCCTTTTTTTTTAGGATTAAACTTTAACCAAAATCAACATCCGACATGTTAAAATTTAAAATTATTTAGACAATCAAAGTACATATAGGTTAAGAAATTCAATTCTAGTGATCAAAATCTTATCTTGACTTAATTTATGAGGTCAAATTTCTTTTATTTTTATTTGAATACTTTAACCCAAGGTATAATTGATATGGTGTTAAAGTTGATTGTACTGACCAGATGATAGTTTAAAGAGTCAAAGTTCAAAATACATATAAAATAGACATCGACAACCTATTAAATTTTATTTCTAATATTTGAACTGCGTCTTGTCCAGTGGAGCACTTGTATACATAATAAAATATTCATCAAATGATTTTGGTTCAGATTTTTCAAAAGAAATTACGCTTGTTCTCAAACGTCTATCAAATAATCAAGTTAACCACATCACATTTGTCATTTCCTTAATTATATACATTAGTCTCAATTCGAACACACTTAAATTTTTACTGTATGTTGAGACTAGTGTGATGTATTAATCCAAAATATTTAAATCGAAATATAGCAACTATTTGGCTAAATATATTTTGGCTCATTTTTTCAAAAAGTTGAAATGAAGTAAATCAATTTGATTTGATCGAGTTGTTTAAAATTACCTAACCGGGTTTGGTGAAAAAAAGTAATACTACTAAGATTTAAATAGGGATTGATTTGACTTCATAGGCCAGGTAAAATTAATGGATGGTGGACCAGGTTCACCAACTATTTTCACACATTCAATGTTGCATTCATTTTCTTTAATATTAAAGATAAATGTACTCCTATTACATGTTTTTATATGAATTTATCACTTAATTACGGTTAATTATCACTTAATCACAGTTAAATAACCTGCATTTACATACAAATTGACTATTAATGAATAATAATTAATATAATTGACAAGATGAAGTTGCTCAAATAACAAGTGCACCTCACTTTCAACCGATTGTTAGTTCGAATTAGAGCAAAAAACAAATGAAAGCGCTCGCCACAATTTGAGGCTTCTATCATTATAGTAATCAAAAAGTACTACAAGCTCCAAAAGTCAACACATTTTTTAGAATTGATTTTTTATGTGATCCCGCAACTAGTCACAGTTTTTCTTGATTATAATTTTCTTCTATAAAGAAAAGTGACTTTCTGGAATAATGATTAATTAAATAATCGTATAAGAAATCAACTTCATGATTTTTGCAAAAAAAAATGCAAATATCAGAAAGCAAAATTCCCATTGTACATCAAGAAAATACATCAGATAAGCAGAACTTATAATGAATCTAGTCCAAGAAGGCTTTTATATGACAAAAGAAAGAAGAATGTTTTCTGTCGAACTTAAATAAAAGTTTACAATCAAACAACAATAATCATAATTATCAGATTTCTCCAGAGCCCCTTAACTGATAGATAAGTGGTATTACACAGTTCAGAAAGATGTTGGTTTCATCACAATGGTGGAATGCTTCAAAATGTGAAGGCTGAACTGTCCACCTTTCTCCGAGGTGTCGAGCTTTGACTGCCCCGGAGGTGGCAATAGCTCAAAGTTCTGCACCAAACGTCCCAAAGTGATGCCAAGAATTGGCAGCGCTAAGATAATTCCGGGGCAACTCCTCCTACCAACACCGAATGGAAGGAATCTGAAGTCATTGCCATTGGCATCAACGTGCTTCTCCTCTTCCAAGAACCTCTCGGGCCTGAACTCTTCCGGTTTCTTCCAGTGAGCGGGGTTGTTAGCCAGCCACCAAGCGTTAACCAAGATTTTGCTCTCTGCTGGAATATCATATCCAGCAAGCTTTGCATCATGAAGGTTCATGTGTGGGACTAAAAGAGGAATTGCCATCCGGAGTCTAAGAGTCTCCTTGATCACAGCCTGAAGGTACGGAAGCTTGTGGGTGTCTGGCTCAGTCACTTGCACTCCTGATCCAAGAACTGTGTCCATCTCTTCACGGAGTTTCTGTTGGATGTGAGGGTGGTTGACTAGCTCCGCGATACCCCACTCAATCGACCACAATGTCGTTTCAATTGCTGCTCATGGACAATATTTAAGCATATTAGTTGAATAATCAACTAGCCGAGAAGTTTATGAACAGAGACATAAACAAAAGACATGCACAAGTAGTTCTAGATCGTAGACGCGTGACTATTTAAGTTAAGACCGCATCAAAGCTCACTTGTTTACTTACTACAATGCGATGCAATCAGTGAAACAACTTCACGACAAGAAGCGAGTTCAAGACCTACTGTTGTTGAGTTCAAAATGTGTATACATTCTTTTTTCATAGGTATGCATGCATGCACTCTTCAAACCAAAAGCAATGAGTACAGTAAAACCCACAGAACCCAATTATATCCAACTTTGAGACTTTTAATTCTTATGATAGTACAAGATATGTGGAACCTAACTAGTCTAAGTAGCCTAAAACAACACTATCACTTGAATCATGTGGTTCACTTTATTACTTATTTTCCCTTCAATCTGGGAAACTACAGGTTCTATTTGCATGTTAACATAACAGCTTACTTACCATAAGAGATAGGCATGTGGTACCACCAAATGTGATATCAAACGTTTAAATCATTATTAAGCAGCCCATTTTGATCATAAAAACAGTTGTTCTTGGGGCCCTTATTTAAAAGCTCTCAACTACTAGTACTTTTGAGAAAAAAACTCTACAACGTGTCAGTAAAAGCAACCAACCATTCAACTTCATGGATGTTATTATTTCTCATCCAAAAAGGAACACATAAGAACACCAAACCAAGTACTACTACAAATTCTTTTCAACCATTTCACATACAACAAATCATTATGGAGTTAAAGATATGTTTATTTAGAAACATACCAGCAACATTGATGTTCTCAACAATGTAAAGAACATTATCCTCATTGATCTCTCCCTTCTGTTGAGCCTCAAGAATGTGATCAATGGCACATTTTAGAGCATTGGTATCCATACTCTTGGTATTTGAAAGCTTCCTGTACAAAGCAATTGAAATGTTACAAACCAAAACAAAAAGTCCATCATCAAGTTTAAGGCCCCCAAAATATTGAATTATCCCGAATTCTATGATTTTATTTCCACTTAAAATAATATTGAAGATCGTAAAAGAAAAGTTCCAAAATCTATATTAAAATGAAAAGATATTTTTTAAAAACTTTAAATTAATTAATTCAAATCTTCGTATTAATAAATAATTTTTTTACAACAACATTTAAGCCTTTAAGGTAATGTATTGCAAACACATAATTAACATCTTATTGATTAATGTATTGCAAACACATAATTAACATTAAAAACAAGTATGCAGAAATAAAACAAGACAACTCTAAATTATTGTGTATTTGTGTATATATATTTAAAAGGCTCTTATTGAAGATTTTGCTTTATGCTAATTTTATTGAGACACTTGATCAAGTATCTCAAACCTAAGATTTAGTCAAATATCCCTTCTACTTAAACAACTACTCCCTCTGTACATCACTATTGATTTGTCAAATAAGTTAAAAAATAATAAATCATAGGGTAATTTACCATATAAATTAATTATACTATAGTATAATGAACAAATATTGACAGACAAAGAGAGTAATAAAACATAGGGAAAATGATAAACTGAGCGAAAAGGATAAACTTACTTTCTTTCATCAACAAAGTAATCCTTGAACAGCTGCAACCTCTTCTCCTTAACTTCTTTACAGATCTTCAAGTAGCCCCTCAAGAAGGGCCTCAAAATAGGGATAAAATCACCATAATTGTACTCAAAGCTCTGAGCCAATCTACTCCTCTCACCATTCAAAGCTCTAAGCTTTACAAATAAGGGATCATCTTCACTCTCAAATCTCCTGTCAAACATAATCCTGAACATATTATTATACATCATGAGTTGCAACCTCTTCCTCAAGACAATCCCATTCGTCGCAGATTCAGGATTCTTCTTCACATCCTCCACAACACTAGCCACCTCAGACTCCCAACCCCCTCTGTATTGCTGAACCACTTTATTAGTGAAAAAGGGTACAGTCATAATCCTCCTCATCTTCCTCCAATGCTCACCGTATACAGTAAAAACCATATCTTGACCCTTTCCGGTGAAGATATCAAAGACAACATTTCTCGTTCTTGATCCAAATTCAACCCCTTGGGTGTGCAAAACTTCTTTAGCTAATTCAGGGGACGACACAACGACCAAGTTTCTTTGCCCCATTCTAAGCAAGAAAACGTCACCAAACTTCTTCGCGTAATCAGTGAGGTTACGATGATTCAAATCATCGCCAACTTGCAGCCAGTTACCAAAAACTGGGACCGGAATTGGACCTGGGGGCAGCTTAAAACGCTTGCTACGCAGTTTAGACACAATAATAGCTACTAAAATGGCAAAGAAAAGGCCTATTAAGGTCTTCTCCAGCAAGAGAAGATCCATTTTTTGGTACAAAAATGAGTTTCTTTTGGGGGGGAAAAATGGTTATTTTGGTAGTGCTGAAGAAAACAAGTATGTTGCGTTAAAGATTTATAGGAGGGAAAAAGGAGGAGTTAGGTGGGGTTTAACGGCGTTAAGTTTAACGGTGTGAATAAAAACTGGGATGGTGGATGGGGTAGGTAGAGGAAAGAGACATGGGGGTTGGGTGGGGTGGGGTGGGGTGGGTTGGTGAGTTCATTAGATGCATACACTATTTAATAATTTAATTTTTGAAGCCAATATTGAATTTAGATGGCTAAATTTTTGGATTTACTCATATCGTCATTTTTATGTCATAAAAAATTGCAGTTGTTTCAAATACGTTGGATCCTAGAATCTCCTTCTTCCAAAATGCGATAATTGAATGTATTTTTAAATATAAATAAGAATAATTTTAGAGAATTTTTTCTTGACAAATGTGGATTACTTAAAAATTAATTTAAAATATATAATAAAAAATTTTATGTATTAAGATGCTAAATTAAAATAAATCATTAATTAAATATCTAGATAAAATTTGATGTTAATATTTAAAAATCACTCCTTTTTTTAGCATTCAAGTTAGATAATGGTACGAGGTTCATATGATATCATTATTACCCTTTATTTAAATATAGTTAGACCTTTAGATGTATTATAATTTACAATTAGATTATTTGAATTTAGACTATCAACTTTTTTTAGTAAAGTGTGGTGGAACGATTAAATTGCTCCTCTTTTAATTGGGAATTTTAATTTTAATCAGTTACTGTATAATTGACATTTTAGTGATCTGGAATTTGGTATCTTATTATTAATGGTTTTAATAATTACTAAAAATTACACAAATACACGACTTATATTTTTAATATTACAAAAAAATCTCAACTCCCTAAACATATTATAAAATTTTTACATATACACAAAATTCTATGTATATGTCGGCTATCAACAACAAACCCAGTGTATTCCCACAAAGTGGGGATATGTCGGCTATGTTACGTACTATATTAATAGGGAGAGAGAGTAAAGTAATTAAAAAAATGAGAGAAAGTATAATTACTTTTAAAAAATTGGTATTTATGTTATTTATACAATTAATAAACCTACTTATTAAAAAATGAACTAACTAATTAGTCACTTAAATAATAAACTTACTATCTGTAGCCTAGTTGGTGAGGCTTTGTAACTCCGATAATTTATTAGTAAAATAGTTAATCTATTACTATATGATTACATTGAAGATTTCCCCCCCAATTGAGTATGACTACTTGAACATTTCAAACAAGTAAATGTAATCATTAAATTGTCTTTTTTCAAAAGTACATGTAAGCCCCGTATTTGGTTATCTATTTATTTAAAATAACAATTTAATCACATAAATCATGCCAAACACTATTACATCAAATTCCATCCATTTTATAATGTCGTCTGCTTCCTCTACTCCATAAACTTTAATTTTATAAATATCTATATTAGAGATTCTTTTTATTTTGTCGTCTAGAAATAGATCCCTTCGTTAATTAATATTCATTTTCTTTTACTTGACTCTTGTTGATTTGACATATCTTTTAATATGTTTTTTTAATTGAAGTGTATTTACTAAATTTACATTATTAATAATGTTTTAAGAACTCTAAATTTAGCTATTATTATTATTTATATAGTTATTTAATACTAAAGATAAAAGGAGAAGATATAACAAAATTCTCTTAATTTTTAAATTTGACAAGTAATTTTATCCTCCTGTTCGATCAATAATTGATGGGATGGAGCAGAACAGAAGTAATCAATTTCTCCACCAACAGCTAACTCAATAATCCTCGTTAAGTTAAATTACCAGCCATACAGTCGTGAAATAGCTAGAAATTATGTCATTTTTAAATAGACATCTCATATTTGGTGGCACGTATGAAGAAAAAAAATTGCGATAGGAAATATTTTTCTCTGAAATGATCTTTATACGATGCGGTTTTAAACTAATCGAAACCTTAATATGAATTTCGAATATTGAGTGGAAAACGTGTTGTTATTGTTGCTGTTTCTTTTTGCTCTATGTTACGTACGTACGTACGTGAGATGTTTCTTTTAGTGTACCATTTGTTGCTTATATTAATTCCCTTCTTCTCTTCTGTACGTCTGTATGTCATTTGCTAAGTTGAAAGTGTTTTAGAAACAGTTCATCATTAAATAGAAAGAAAACACTTGGTATATCCTAACTTTCTTCAAATGCATGAAATTGTATTGATATATTATTTGTCTGTCTATACTTTCTAACGTAACGTTGCGTCTGCATGTCCACATGTAGACTCATGCATTTTCCCAGAATTAGGACAGATAGCCATATCATATGTGTGGACATTTCTCAATACACATAACACATCAACTCTATATTTGCGGCTTATCTCCAACCCCTTATTATTTTTTTTCTTTTTTATTTTCTATAAATGACTTATAATAATTAATTAAAAATAATATAATAAAAAAATATTATTAATTTTAATATATAAAAAACTTATAATAATTAATTAAAAATAATATAATAAATTATAAAATAATTAGAATATAACATAGTAAATAATGAAGGTAAAAAAGTAAATTCACGAAGAGCTGGTCGACTGTATAATAGAAAAGAAATATGATTGATGATTTTGTATTTGAGCTTTTATATTTATAGGCCTTTCTTGGGGTTAGGGAAGAAACTCGTCAAAACCAACTTATGAACTATCAAAAGATGTGGTGCATCGGATCAGGTTGTTTTTCTTTGATTAAAAATTTTAGATTCGAGCTTTGAATATAAAAAAATCTTTGATAGAAAATGCTTCTTCCGAATAGACTCTACGCGGCATGAATTTGAATTAATCAGATTTCAATACGGATATCAAACACCGAATGGAAAATTAGAAAAATAACACTAACTTATGATAAGAAAATGAATATGAATTTAAGTTTGGTGCATGTTTGATTCGGAGAGGTTTTTGCCGGTTTCTTTTTTAAAAAAAATTGACAATAATAATTAGTAATTCAAATTCATTGTGTTTAATCTCAATAATGTTTAATTTTAGATTTTATATATAGAAAGAAGACACATATGCTTCTACATTTAAATTCATTAGTTTATAGAATGGGTCCAGAGAAACAATTTTGTCGTAAGCGTACTATCACTTTCGTTGTGTTTGGTGGTATCACAATTTCTTATAATTTGTTTTAACAAAATTTCGACTTTCGAGTAAATGTTTTTTAAGATTTTGGAAAAATAATTAGTTTTATATTCAATCTCGAAGGATCTGCCCCCTCAGACTATTTTTCCAGAAATTATTTCATTATCTTTACTTACATAACTATTTAAAGAAAATTATTCAATTTTGTTCGTAACTAATGACACTTCACGGTGTTGACAAAATTACTATAGTCCTATTATTTCGCATTCATGCCACGTAGAATTTATTGAAAAAATATCCTCCGTTAAAATATTTTTCATTCATACGTTTAAATTTGAGAATCGAAAATTTATATAAAAATGAAGAAATTTAATTTATTTTATATTAATCGTGACAGGTGGTGTTGCCAAAATCTGAACAAGTTATTGAAAGTAGTAATTTATTAATTTTTCATGCATGTGAGATCGTACTTTTCTACCTTAGAAAAAGAGAATCAAGGACTCTTCGAAGTTCTAATTAGTAGTACAAAAATTTCTGGAGGATTATATAATAAATTTTGATTTTTCTTTTTGGTTTCCCGTTTAAAGTCGAAGTTTGGTGCTTCAGCACTTTCAAATAGAAAATGTCTTAAAGGGATAATTAAAAACAAAATTTAATACTTAGCACAATTTGACAGGTCAACGTGAACATCGAGATAACTAACGTCCGTTAAGTTTGACGAGGTATTTATTTTTTTTAATTAGATTATGAGAGTTGGTGCCTGGTGGTGGTGGGTTAATACTTAATAATCTAATACTGCAATTGGCCATCAATGTCAAAGTGTTATATGTATGTGGCTGCCACCTTTTCAATACAACCATCACATGTTTGCTTATTTATTTTATTTTATCACAAATAATTAAGCCAGCAAATACTATTGGTTTAGGGGTTAATGGTCTTTCTCTTCTAGTATCAGTATCTCTTAGTATTATCTTCTTTTTTTTGGAATTTATATTAATAATATATATTATCGTATTATATTTTGTTATTATTGTTCTTTTTTATTCTTCATCATATTTTATTTTATGTAGTTTCTTTTCTAATTTATTTATTTTTCTTCTTATTTCTCATATATTTTACTTATATCAAGCTTGCATTCATCAAAAATAGCCTCTATACCCGCACAACATACTAGATACATATTATGCTTCTTATATTCCACTTAATAAGATAACACATGTATGTTATTATATTGACTTAGGGGTAATAGTCTTGTTATTGTTAGGTCAAAAGTTTTATATGGTATGATCAAAGGACTACATTTCTATTTCGTTACTTTTCTCAAATATCGTGTTTTAAACTTTATTATTTTTTCCCTTTCTGAAACATTGAAAAAAAACTTTAAAAATAATAATAGTCAAACTTAGATTTCTAAAGCATATATAATAAAATTAATTTATAAAGTAAATTCTCAATAAATTATTTTTTAAAGCGAAGTATCAAATATCAACCGGGTGTGTTTCCTTTTTTTTTGGACCTCACTTGATGAGAATATTTTAAATATATTATTATTATTATAGTATCAAATTAACATAAGTCAAATAAAATAAAACGTAAAGAATACTTGTACCCTATTAAACTAAATTATTGTTCAGCTATAAATGTGTCGCCATCAGAAAACCATCCACCAACTAATATGGACAAAGAATATTTAAACCATATGACCAATAACATTTGGTAATGGCTAGAATTTTTCAAACCATGTATAAATTATATTATAAAGTACAAAAGAGGACACGAAATGTTCAAAGTTCAAACCATGAACTGCACCTACCACCGGAGGCGGACCCACGTGTAGCGGTGGAGTACACGTGCATCCAATAATATCAAAAAAAACTGTATCTATATATGTGTATATACCTTGATAAATTGAAATATATACTATAGTGCACCCATAGTTGATAGATAGTGCACATTGGTGTGCTGGTTGACACTCGCACTTCCACCCACGCGACCAAGGGTCGATCAACATTTTCTCTTTTATTTTCAATTTTTCAAATTTAAAGGCTTATTAACAAAACTTGATGAAATGGGGATTTTTACCAGCGATCAGTACCTAAGGTGAACTCTCCTTCACCATTGACCTACCACAACTGAATGTTAAAATTTGGTAAAAGTAAACTTCATATTTCAATTCTTCAGATTTAAAGGCTTATTACCAAAGTTGTAACAAAAATCGATGAAATGAGGATTCGAACTCACAACTAATTCCTATAGTGAACACCCCTTCACCACTAACCTACCATAATTGATGGTTATAAAAGTAAACTTTATATTATAAGAAAGTAAAGTTATTATCTTAGAACTCATATTCGTTTGATATAATTTTTTTTGCATTATTGTTCATGTCTTTGGCGGCCAATTGAATATGATAATATCCCTCAATCGACACTCAAAGTTTTTCTAACGTCTTAAGATAATATTGGTGCACCACAATATTACCAAAAGCAATAAGCGTAAAAAAGCTTCAAAGTCTATTGTGTTTAATCACAAAGTACAAATAAAGGGTGAGATTTAACAAAAAAAGGCATAAAAGGAGAAAAAAATATAAATATATGTCTCGTCCTAGACTAATAATATAAGTATGAATGAGAAATATATGAACAATTTTTTTTATTTTTTTTATAAAATAAAATATAAATTGTTTAGCCTTCGTCTAGGAAAAGTATGTATTAGAAATTAGAACCTAAGCTGCACATTAAGCGAGACGAGCGCTCAACACATTTTGAGTCTTACTTCGAGGCTTATGCGCACCTTTGACAACACTGGTGCACCCACAGACTTCAAATCCTGGGTTCGCCTCTGACCACACTCAAAAACACAAAAAACCAAGAGAATTAATTTTTGAAAAATTAACTTAAAATGGCCGTTAAAATGAACAGCTAATGTACGTATAATATATATAATTAATTAATAATAGATGCATAATCTATACATGAATTCAATCGGAGATAAAGTAATTAGTGAATTCGACCGACGATTATGAGAGTTTACTAACCCAAATCATTTTAAAGTTCATAAAGGGTTGACACACATTTTTCACATGTTTGAGTAGATATGAATATGCGCGAGTGAGATCAAATTAACATGATGTGATATTGTTCGTCGTGAATTCACATTTTTTCTTTTTCAAAAGGCCTAATATTTGTATAAATAATTTCTCTTTTTTTTTTTCCATTTTTCGTGAATAACTTTGTTCAGACACAATGAATCGATCTTTTGAACCGAATAAATCTGGACTAAAATAGTACTTAAATGACAAAACTATCATTTCACTTGGGCTAAAAATCTTTTTCTATTTCCCTGCTTCAATTAGCTTAATTAAGCCCATACTCTGTATAATTATAAATGAACTTTTACACTTACTTTTAGAGCAAAATTTATGAGCGGTCATCTAGCTTGTGTTCATTAGTGAAAAGTCATTTAACTTTGACTCATCTTTCACACAAGTAATTTTGTCAAAATATTGCTAAAACTCTACCTAAAATGTGTAATAAAATAACAAAAAATGCTTTTATGTTTGAGGATAGGTTTAAAATGATTCCTCGAATAGTCAAATATATTTTTAAGCAGCATATGTATTTAGAACAAAAATTGGCTCCACATATAGAAACCTTCTAATCAGCTGATTTAGACGATATAAAACACAGTAAATAAACTAATTTATCTCTCATGTTTAATGAGTTAAAATAATCTCAAGTTGGATTATATTTATACTGTCTTTGATCGACTATACAAATTTATCACCTCAAACTTGATCCTAAAATATCCTATTTTATCGCGCGTACCAAATTAGCTTTAAATGTAAAATACAACATAAGCAGGCTATTTGGACCAAAAAAAAAAGTTTGCCAAAACCCAAAAGAAAACAAAATGCTAAAGCAAAAAAGGAATACAATTGTTGAATATGTGATTGCATTGTCCAATTATCTAATCCTCCGAAAAAGTAGCAATGAAGCGCCTGTAGCTCAGTGGATAGAGCGTCTGTTTCCTAAGCAGAAAGTCGTAGGTTCGACCCCTACCTGGCGCGCGTCATTTTTTTTTAATAATGGAATTACTACATTCATCGGCCTAACTTATCGATGATATAACTAGGGGTGTGCAAAAACCGAACGATAAACTGAACCGATAAAAATGTTATTGGGTTAACGGTTTTTTAATGGTGTTATAAAAAAATTTATTGGTTCGGTTCGATTTTTCTGTAAAAACCAAACCGACCTTATTGTTATCGGGTTAACGATTTTTTTTTAAAATTATTGGGTTATTGGTTCGGTTCGATTTAACCCAATAAGAATATATATATGACTTATTATATACTTCTCTTAATTTCTCTTTAATCTCTACAAATTAACAAACCTATTATTTCAATTATACAAACTCTTAATTTCTCCTAACAATATTTAGTTCAAACTTCAAGATTCTTGTAAATTAAAACACATTATGTAGGATTTTTGTTTGCAACTAAGATTCGATTTTTTTTTCATGTTAGTTACTACTATTTCTATTTTATGAGTATTTTCTTATCGGTTAAACCGAAAACCGAACCGTTAAGGACTAAAAACCGATAAAAAATATCTTACTGGTTTGGTTATTGGTTTAGCATATTTAAAAACCGAAAACCAATAAACCGAACCGATAATATGTAAAATCGAATCGAACCGACCAATGCACACCCTAAATACAACATTTTCTAGTTAAGTTCAAGTGTAGCATTGAAACAAAATGAAACTTAAGAGAGTTAAGAGTTCTGAAACAAAAGGGCAGAAAACTAAGTTTTGGGAGTGAAGGCAGTCTTTTTTTTTTTCTGAAAATGCTTGTTCATTAGATCAATTTGATTGTCCTTACAACTTTGTTGTGCATTCAAGCATTGAAACTCAACCTGCTAGCTAACAACCACATCAAATATGGTAACATTTAAAACCTTATTTCTTGAATAATGATATTTCAAATATAGGTCAGGGAATGTTAAGTATGCAATTGGGAACAAAACACCCAAGGCCAAGGACATGAAATGTTAAGCAAGGAAAAAAAAAAAAGAAAAAGAAGAAGAAGAAAATGCAATGCACTTGGTATGATGATTCAAATATGATCTTTCCTGGCGCGCGGAGTCTGGTAATTTGATCTTGAAGCTCCATGTTTTCTTCTAATATTAATAAGGACTTGCATGCCTTTCATGAAGAAATTGATTTTTTCAGTCCTTGAAATTCTTCATCCTAGTCTGAAAAGTTAATGTCTTTAAACCTCATGATAATTTGGTGATGAATTTCTTCATTTCTCTTCTGGCTCTTTTTGAAGTGTGTCCTCAATCATATATATCAAAAGGATTCGGTCAAACTCCGATCCACAACTATTAACATCATCATCATTGTCCGCTACCAAATTACTACATCAATGACTGTTAAATCTATATCAATGACTGCTGCTCGTGTTGAATGAAGCATGTATGTTATATTCTGATCATGATTACTATGTAGTAGTTGCATAGAGCCAGCTGAGCTAATCTTTTGGGATGGAACATTGGTTTTGATCTGAAGCTCATCTCTTGTGTCATGATACCTTACGTACATTTCCTCAACGAGGCTGACTAATTCGAGTCTCTTCAGATAATAATTTTTCGACCCTTTTATCAGATGCATCTGTATCACCCTTCAATGAGTTTCAACATCCTTCTCACATGTTGTGACATTGCTAAAAGAAAAAGAAAAAAAAAAAACAGTGAAATTAAAGTAATAATATAAAGTAGTAATAAGCATATACATATTTAATCTTAAATTGCTTTTTCTTTTTCAAAATTTGTACTTGCTTGGATTGATGAGGCACGGTTATTGTTATTGTTATTGTAGAGCATATATATATATATAGACAGGCTACTCTCAAGTCTCTCATCAGTAATGAGTCATTTATCAGGTCCAATTACCTGTATTTTTGTTCAATCCAAATCTCTATTTAAAATGAGTTTGAGAAAAATAACCAAAGCAATTGAACAAATGTAAGAAGCCTTCTTTCATTCATCAATTCCTCCGCGTTGTTGTTCTCCACCATGTTTCTCAACAGATCGATCACTTTGCTGTTCTCCACAATAAGCCAACGACTCTTTTCTTATGAATCAATGAAGCGCCTTGTCTAGTGATAGGCACCGATTATTTGTTTCAGTGCTATAGTTCTTCAAATATGATTGTATTACCTCGCAGAGTCACAACAAATTTCTCTACTGGATCTTTTCGATATATGTCCTCAATCACATGGTCAAACTCCGGTCCATTATCATCATCATCTGTTAAGTATCTCATATCGGAAAGGGATGAGTAATTGGTTTCCTTATATGGACTTAAGCAATCCTCTCCTCATGAGCTAGCTTCTGAGGTTGAGTTAGATTCAAGGTCTATTTCTTTATCATGATATCATAGTCAGGCCCATATTATATATATCTTTTGAGGTTGAGCTAGGTCTTCAACAATATCGAAGTAGGAATCACTATCACTAGAGCAAAGGCATCTTAACGCAAACTTACCAGAAGCCAACACGTTTAAGTTGCTTGGAGCCCGAATCAATATTGGAATTAGTATGATTATTAGAATTGATACCAATGTCTACTGTTCATGAGCTAGTTTCTGAGGTTGACAGACAATATCGAAGTAGGAATCACTAGAGCAAAGGCATCTTATAACTCTACTGCTCGTGATGACTGAATCATGTTATTCTGATAATGATAGATAGTTATTATGGAGTAGTTGCTTAAGAGCCAGCTGAGCTAATTTTTTGGGATTGAAGGATGGTTTTGAGAACCTGATTTTTTTGGGATTGAAGTGCAAGTTATACTAACAAGCATACATATTTAATCTTAAATTGCACTTTTTTAGTGTGTATTTTTGCTTCAAATTTTTACTTGCTTGGATTGATGAGATATTGTTATTGTAGAGTACATATACAGTAAGGCAAGTCATTTATCAAGTAATCTCGGGATTAGTCATCTCTTATCCCTCACACCAAATAACCAGTGCAATTGAACTTCTAAACTGATAAGATCCACTTATTTTTTTCTCCTTCTGGTTATAGTAGATATATGCATGTGACCTTTTTTCATTTTAACTTCAATAAGAAGCGTTCATTGCATGCGTAAAATCCCAAGTTTTAAAAATCCTTTTTTTCTTTTTGCTTTTTAAAATTTTGTGCTCAATCAAATAGATCCACATAAATTAAAATGGGATGAGTAAGATATATGTTGACTATCCCACCCGCCCCACACACTTAAAACTTTTGTTAGATGACATAGCTCTCGAGATATGCGTGTGCATCAAGTTGAATTTTATTACGAACCGACATACAAGCAGAAAAGCGCCTGTAGCTCAGTGGATAGAGCGTCTGTTTCCTAAGCAGAAGGTCGTAGGTTCGACCCCTACCTGGCGCGGCATATTGATTTTTATACAACAATATATTTTGGTCAAGTCATGCAAATTATTTCAACATGTTAAAAAGAAGAAGTATATATATTTATGGAAATTTTGATTGAGGTTTTACACATACCTCAGCCTCCAACTCATCATCAGTCCCCTCATGTTGCAACTCTTCACTATACTACTCCACCAGATGATGAATCGCCTCCGTCGTCGAGCGCCCGGGCGTAAATCTAAACTGATTCTCCGAAATAGACACTATCCTCCTCAACCTCCGCTCGACCACTCTCTCCCAAATCTTCATCGGGTGACTCAACAACTTTAATACCCCTATGATTGGTGCAACTCTGGATGCCACCCTTGTTCTTATATAAATAAATCTACTTTAATTCTGGTTCACACTTGTATCTTGAAAAACTTTTAGCAGAAGCAAGTGGAGCAGGAGGTGCACCAGTTTTTGCTTTGCATTGATAATTACTCCGCGTTTCAGTTGCTTAGACCCCGAACCGGCCAGGTGCAGGCAAAGGAGGCGGGGGTGGTATATATTGGGAGGTTCATTATAACCTTGTGATTGAAGATCACGTAGCCCTCCTTTTAAATGAACATTTAGCTGCTTAGAGCTATGGAATTTAGGTACTGGGATTAACATTATTGGAGCCTTATGATCGAATGAGATCTGAATTAGGAATGTTCTTCATGAGCTCTCCTGTCTCGTGTTCCTAGCGCTCAGCCAACGAATTTCTCAACAAGGTTTATTAATTGTTGTCTCCTTTGATAATACATTTCGACCTTTTTAGCAAATGAAAAGTTGCTAGGTTTCAGGGAGATCAACATGCAACATTTGCAAAAGGGAAGTATATATTGTCGAACAGAAATAGCTATTCTATCTGTGCATCAAGTTTCAAGAATACTCAAGAGCCGGACTAGGAAACCAAATTTATTTAATTCATGTCTAGTTAGGATTTGTTTCTCCTAATTCGTATAGGAATAGGTTTTGAAGTTCGAATATTATTTAGTTTTCTAATATAAACTGTTTTCCTTAAATCGTGTTGCCCTTGTGTTGAGGACTAGCTAATTCTAGGTTGAAAACCAACGATCAATGCTTTTACTGTCTAACTAGAGATGATGATAGCGATAACTTGTTTGATGGCTATCCTGCCGGCACTACTAAGGAACAACGCCCTGCTATCGATCAACTTCTGGGTAGATACGACACTCAAATTCGTCAATCTGAAGGAGTTAAATGCGATTTTGAGATAATGATGAAATTGGCTAACCAGGATACAATGAGAAGGAGTGCAATGTTTTCAAGTACAAGTGTTTTTGAAGATTGAGAGAGCCAATTATATGATATCGGGATACATATAATTTCTATCAAAACTTCTTACATACATTCAGCCAAAAGAAGCGGTGATGGTTTTGAAGAAGTCCTTTCGTGCAATGCAAAAGGAGAGGAGCCGGATTTTAGTACATATTTGGTAAGAAGAGATGAATGTAGTCCTGGTTTAATTTGATTTTCTAGTAGTATTACAAACAGGATATGCTCATTTTCCTTCAGTCACAGGAAAATCACATTGGTTGAAAGTCCTGGCATCTACGACAGTTTTCCAAATTGAAAACAGGAAAAAGGGAGTCAGAGATGACATGGTTGCATACTTGAATCATGCAACCAACTGATTACTTTTCATCTTCTGTGAGAAAAGATGGGGTTCAACTTTCTGACCATATAATAAATTTCTCAAATCTAACAATGCTACTGCAGGATATATTTAGAATTGCCGGAGGGAGTATAAAGTATATTATGAAACGTGTAAACTTCAGTGCAGCAAGGTCCTCTATCTCTCCCTCATATTGGCCGGGTCTCGGGGTAGTCCCTTAGTTCATTACTTGTGTAGCTTATTTGAACAATATTTTTCTTCCTTGCAAGAAACTGAAGATTTAGCCAAGACAAATTCATCGATCGTTTATTCATACTAATTCCATTCAAATTTATGTTTCGCAATTTCATTATCCAATCTTTTGATGTCTAAGGGACCCTTTGGATGCACATCACTCCTAAGATTTCGTGGATATCTGCTGCACTTCACCAGCTTTATGCACAAAATAAATAACAATATCCTTATTACCTTTCGATAAAAATAAACATTTTTCACTAGCAGAACTAATTTGTCTCACGAGAGAGACTATAACCACTTTCAGCCCTTGCTGGTGCAGCAAGAACAGGCCCGAAAACAAAAGTATAGCCAGATCTATAGAAATACACAAGATACATCACATCAAGTTAAATATTAACTCTCTTCATAAAGCAAAGTAGCACCAAATGTCGATATGTTCCCTCAGGTTAAACAGAAAACAAAACATACAAAACTCCAACATACTCTTTAGTGAGAAAATATTGTCCAACTAACAAACCCCAAGTCCAAATCAGGTCCCAGCTTTACGACGGCCAACACGAGCAACGAAACCAGCCTTGATGGGAGCCACTGATCTTCCAGACCCACACTGCAAGAAAATAAACAGCCAAAACGACTTTGCATGAGAAATAAACAATATAATCCCAACTTGTTTTCCATTTACCCTTTCATTCGAAAATAAGAAAGCAGTCATTTGCCTACCCTCCTTTTTGAGGTAAAAAGAACGGAGACATTATTCATCACTATTTCACACTACAGCAGTCTGTCTTGTTTATTTTGATTGGTTAGAGAAATGGGAATACTTGAGCATTCTTGAGGGTAAAACAGATATCACATGATCAAAAGCATAAACAATTCATTCAAGAAAAGCAACCCAATATAAATTAAGATAAATGGAAGACCTCACTCATCCTGTATCAGTGTATCCCATGGTTTCAAAGGGAACAAGAACCTAAAAAAATACCTAGACAATCATCGGCCACATAGATTATTCTCTCTATTTGACTGATGGAAGAAAATTGGAGAAAAAAATACAAAGATATGCTTTTACATTCACAGTTGTTAAGGTTGAATACAGATAATAAATGGATATCGCGTCTTATTATAAAAATACCTTTTCACATCTGAGGAAGAAAAGACGGTTCTCCTTAGTGAGGATAGTATCTGGACTTTTACAGCCATTGCAAATGACATACTCATCTGAAAGCAAAAGAAAGTTGACAAGAAAGAGCTGTTATATTGTAGGATGCAAAAATGCATAACACAGCACTAATTAATAAGTAAAAATAGAAAAAATGTCGTCTCTGAAAAGCTGCAGCCTGCAGCCTACGTATAGATCAGGGATCGGCAACAGGAACTTACTGACATATCGCCGGAGGATTCCTTCGAAATTTTTAGGAGCAAATCTTCCCTTGATAACCAATCTTTGCTGCCCATCAAGTGACCCACTAGTCCCCATTTCAGCCAGCAAGAAAGTCATAACATGCTCAGGCTGCCTATGCATCCTATAAATAAGGAAGAATTATTCAAGTAGTGCAATGAGGAAAAACATTCAGAAAGATAAGATATTACAGTGGTGCTCCAAGTTTTCATTTCCACTTTCGAAAGACAAGAAAATACTACAGTACTGGTGCAAATATTCTCTACAAGTTGTCAGCTAATAAAGCAATTCGCATATGAGGCATTTTGTCAACACAAATAAAAACACACATCCATGATACTGAACATAAAACATTGAATGGAAAACGACAAGTGGACGATAGAAAATGATGCAAAGGTTACAAGGAAAGAGAACCAAGTGGAAAAAAAGAAGAAGCTTACGTCTTGCAAAGATCCATAAAATTCACAAACACAGTTTTCTTTGTGCCTTCACGAAGAACTTGAGGTGGCCTCATAACTGTCCTTCGCCTATCTCCAGCAAGCTCAGGGTTATTCTCACGTAGAATATTGAATACTCTGCCCAGAAGCTGCAAACCGAAAGCAAAATCAATTGTCATCAACAAAGAGCCTAAAAGCAAACCAGTAGTATGCATCGGGAAACGACGATCAGACCGATGCCAATAGTTCTGTATAGCAAATCAAGTAGGCAAGCTTTGCACGAAGAAGTACAATGGACATCCCCTCTTAGATATACTCCTAGTCTTAGCACAGATTCCTATATTAGAACTGTATACAAATGATACTGACCTTAAGCATAGCTTGTCTTACGGTGTTGAGTTATACATCAAAACGTTTACATAGGCATAAGATAACTGTCAAATTACCAAACATTTGACAACTTTTCGAAACTTAGGCTCCTTGGTTTCACAACTACACAAGGTTTCTATTCATACACTGGTTCTGGGAGGTTGGTAGTTATGCATTATTACTCGGTTCAAGTTCATGTCTGAACCAGCTATCTACTAAATTGGACAATCTAGTGCATTCTAAAAGTGTCTCTTAGCAGGTATATGCAGAAAATACGAACAATTAAGAAAGTACCTCCTCATATTCATAATCTCGATCAGTTCCCTCCCAAGGTAACTGTTGCAGGACAATTTCTCCAGCTTCTTCATCTTCTTCAGGGTGATCTATAAGAACAGAGCAGGTTATTATCTCAAGTATAACCACAATTAAACTCAACAAAGCTGAAAATCGAAGATCTCACCATCCGCATCCTCGACAATGCTTTCCTTTTCATCACTCAGGAGATCAGTGTGTGCCTGCACAATTTTAAAATGGCTTGTGATGGGTCATGACGATGGATCTCAAGAAAATACTCCTAATACCCTATATCAATTAAATCTCATTGAAACATTTTGAGGTCCTACGAATAAGCCTTTGACTATTTCTGTGGCACTTTAATCCTCATGAAATCCAATAATAAAACTGTCCATGTTTTGGTCCGGAGGGGGGGGGTTACGAAAAATGCGTTTCTTGGGGTACAGAAGAAAGAAATAAAACAATTGTCTTTCTTTTCCCTACCTCCTCAAACTTCCCTTAGTCAACTCTCCACTCCCACCCTTTTTTTTGTTCCCTCTCCGTGTAAAAATATATGTTATATCGCACCATTCAGTCCTCCAGTGTCCTCTTCCAGGAGGGATTGGTGCCAGAAAATAGATGCGGGTGCAAGGTATTCACTGATAATTCAATCAAAAAAACTCCATGTGAAATTGAACAAAACTAACCGGCTTCTTCTTCTTCTTTTTACCAGAAAACGTAGCCTCAAGGCCCTCAGAAACTGCATAAGCAAAACAAATGAGAGAGATCACATTCAAGGTTAAAATGTTCTTCAGTAGTCTTTATCTTAGGAGGGTGTGTGCATGTACGAGAGTGTGCGCCGGGGTTTCAGGGAGGGAGCATGAGGCTCAATAGGCGACTATACACTACCACCTCCCTTGAGATTATGGAAAAAGTTCAGTGAAACCAGGTTTTACAACTAACGTACCAGTTAAATTCTCAGTTTTTTCAGCCAAGCTATCAACAGAGTCATCTGCAGGATCTTGAATTACAACCTTCTTCTTTTTCTTCTTTTTTGTAGGATCAAAAGGTGCTATCTGCAAATATGTAGCAAGAGGGGAAAAGATAATGAAACCAACCAACACAACTTAGGTTACAAGTAAATCCTATGTTCTCCTGTATGACGCGAACGGTTAACATGAAATTGTGTATTTCGTGATACTATTAACAAAATCCAAGCTATCAGAATGTTCAAAAAGGAAGAAAGATCCGTGTATGATTGAATTAAGCATCCGTCATTTTCACTCAGGTACTTCTATTGAGGCATGCATATTTAAAGACCAATTCGCCAAGTTAGAGTGTGTAGAGAATTGTGATTGTTCTGATGCCAGTGAACTGCTAATATTAAATTGTCTATCTTTACTATTATTAAGGGATCAGTATCTGTAACTGTTTAATAAATTTAACCACCGCAATTTCTTTTAAGCATCTGCCTTCACATTTGGCGTTGTCAAGAAGCATCCGAACCTAATGAAAAATATTCCTTGTGCATATCACATGATATTTTATTGCTCTCTGATGCTGGATGAGCTCACTTGCATCTTTCATTTCCACCATTGCCTTCCAGCCCAACTACCACCTCTAAAATGAACTATGAATAGAAAAGCTTTCTGCTACGTGTTACATTCCACTAGATAAGAGAGGAAAAAAGCCCATCTCAGGAAGCTAACTTGCGCTGACTCTTCACTTTTGATGGAACACCCGTGTCGGATTCTCCAAAAATACACTACTTTTGGAGAATACAACACACACCCATTGACACTTTTGAAGAGTCCAAGCAACACAGTCGGGAAGTATGCTTCAGTTTCTACTTTTATTTATATTCTCTTCAAGGTCATTGTAGTCAGTTTTCCTCAGGATTGATTTGCAACAGGAACAGGAACTCCTATTATACAAAAATATTTATTGATGATATCCTAACTCCCCTTGTGCACATAATTACAACCAACAAAGAACGTTGATATATCTATGTCTTGCCACTTTTACAAGTTAAATAAAGAAGCCAAAGGAGACAAAGTTAGAAGATGATTTCATACAACTGTTAACAACAGACTTATGAAAAACTAAGCACTTTGTCCTGACAACTAGAATATAAAAATTTCCCAATTATTGCTTGCCTTCTAAAATTGTGAGAGCATTCTTCCAAAATAATAAACTCAATCTTTAATTAGGTCTTCTTATTTCATGTGCCTTTTTGTTGGTTAAAACTCTTTAAGAAGTATTCAAACAGCATAGTACCCTAAAGGCAGGAATTATTACTCTCATAGTCGGACAACGCACAAACAAAAAGGCCTTACCAAGAGATGATACAAAGAGATATAGAAAATACAGAAACTTCAAACAACAATACTCTAAAAGAGGAATGCAGACAGAGGAAAAGCAGAACTTACATCAGCCACCAACTCGTTTTGATTCTCTTCGTCAGCCATGATTGCACTAAGATCTAAACCAATACAAATCAACAAATTAGTGAACACATATATCTGGATGTGTAACTTCTCTGAATGCTAAAGAGTACAATATCAACTTCAAACTATCTCAATTCTCAATCTGGTCCGGAAATTTAATAAATTCACATAGGCAGAAAAAAATGAAACATGAATGTAATATGTATTGTTACTAGCACAAAACACTATATCCTTTTGACTAGCTTTTTAAATGATGCTTAAAATACATAATAACTCATCCAAACAATCGCAATCCTCAATCCTAAATTCATCTAACTAGCTTTTCTAGATGCTCAAAAATACATAAAAACTCAGTCAAACACTCGCAATCCTCAAAAAATAGAGAAAATCGCAAAAATAGCTCCAGAGATTTACCTTGTTTCAGGTAAATTTAATGTGTATTATTACTATTACATGATCCCTAAACTCATCTAACTAGTTTATCTAGATACTTCAACTTACATAAAAGCTCATTCAAACCACAAAAATGGAGACAATCGTAACAACCAGAGATTTACCTTGTTTCAGCTAAATTTAATGTGATAATATTACTCGCGTAATATAAACCCTAAATCCTTCTAACTAGCTTTTCTACGTGCTTAAAAATGCATTTTGAAAAAAATTCAAACCATCGAAATCAGCTAAAAATGGAGAAAATCGTGAAAATCGCTCCATAAATTAACCTTGTTCCAGCAAATCCACACAAAATTGTAAAAACAGAATATCAATGTATTATTGTCTGTAAATAAGAAAAAAATAAGATGGAAAGCTAACCTTTCAATGGTATGATTTATCGTCGCGGCCGATGGAAATGCCAAGTCCCTTTTTTCTTTGTATTGGGATACACTAGCGAGAGCAGCGCTGTAATTGCCCTTATTATAGGGCTCGGTTTTGGGCTACTAATTGGGCTGCAAGGTAGTTACTTGGGCCGTAAGGCTGTTATTCCCTACATGTAGCCCACTGCTTTAGTCCTTCGAAAGAAAATCTAAAATTTACATATATACACACAAGATAACTTTACATTATTACAATAAATCCCATATTGACAAAGTAATTACATAAATTCCAAAGTTATTACTAAAATTCCCGATTTTTTTATTTTCTCTCTCATTCCTCTTATACATAAAAAGAAAAAAAAAGAAATTATTTTCTCTCTCATTCCTCTTCTACATAAAAAGAGAAAAAAAAAAAAAAAAGGATCCGTGTATTTACTTTCTCTCTCTTTCCCATATTTGCTCTCTTTTTTTCCTCCCATTAAACAATTCTTTATTTTCTCTCTATTTCCCATATTTGTTCCCTTTTTTTCTCCTATTTAACAATTTTTTACTTTCTCTCTCTTTACCATATTTGCTCCCTTTTTTCTTCCATTAAACAACCGATTGTTCCTCCATTATGGAATACCTTTTTCACGCTCAAATTCAAGCTATCATACTTAGAGGTTACCAATTTGTAAGTTATCAAACATTTATTGAACTTATATACTGATTTTATTCACTAATTTTTAGTTTTTTTTTTCAACCTTACCAAATCACAACCTGATTTGATTTCTGGTTGCATGTTTTTTTTTATGAAATTAATTGCTTTTGCAAATTCATTTCAGTATAATAGTTCGATAATATCATTTTTTTCAATTATTAAAAGTCAGATCTTTGTATTTTTTGTTTTAAAGTTGTTAGTTCTTATACGAATTCTTGTTTGGTTGCATGTTGGTTTTTATGAAATTACCTTATTTTGCAACCCTATTCTAGTTTGTTAGTTGATTTTTTTCGTTTTTTTTTTCATATAATACAAGTCAGATCTTTGAATTTCTTGTTTATAGTTGTGATTGCTTAATCAATATAGTATAAATTTAGTAATGGATTCTCGTCCTAGCTTTAGTTTAGGATTTAGTCAGTTAGATGCTCAAGAACAAAATATTTTCGTCAGTTTTGTTCCTAGCATATTTGATATTATACATTTATATTATATGATTGTACATTACTTTATTTATCAGACTAATGTATAACATTAGTCTTCTGCTTTATATTCAATTATATTACACAATAAGAAGGTGTACATAAAAGAGGAAGTTATTGTAATAAGTGGAATTATACGTTGTGAATGTTTGAATATTGTATAAGATGACATTATACATTCTTACTTTGGTCAAAGTTTTGCACTTTTTAATATTGTATAAGGTGACATTATACATTCTTACTTTAGCCAAAATTTTGCACTTAATAGTGTGATATTATACATTATGAAATATTACATTATAATGTATAAGTTATAATATATCATTCATTATACATTACTTATTTTGAAAGGTGACATTATACAATCTAACAAGCTTATAGGTCATACATATTTAAGGTGAAATTGTGTATTATGACATTATACATTACTGCAGTCTATTATTTAAATGCATAAGTTACCCTCATACATGTCTAACTGTTGTTTAATTATGGTCTGATTTATTTTTTAAAATGTATAAGTTAGCATCACACATGTGTAATTGTTGTGTAATTAGGGCTTGATTTTATTTTTTCAGAACATGAAGTACCGATTGAACCGTTTAAGTAAATTTATTTATTTTTACATGTATAACGATGTTATAATTATTGAACGGATGTTACTTCATCATTTTTTCTTTAAATCAGAGACTGTGGCATTTTTGTGTCTGCCTATGCAGAAATATTAAGTGAAGGGCAACAAATCCATTGATGTGGGTTTGATGCTGGAACTCGATGTGCACACTGTGCTTCATTATTATGGCATTACGGAGTGACAAAGTCAAAAGAAGGGTACACGAGTGATAATGAGAATCCTCCTCGGCCGAGGAATAGTTATCTCCAAACAATTGATGAAAGTGCACTTGTTACTTTAGAGTATAATTTTTTTATAATAGTCGTCATTGAAACAACTAATTTTTTGATGTTAAACGGTTACAATGTTACTTTTTGGATGTTAATTCACATTTTATGGATGTCCTTATTTTTATACATACATATCTTCTGAAGAAATATTTTGCAATTACTTACCCTATATTGTAATGTTACTAATATAGTTTGATAGTTATTGAGTTTGTCTTACATTTTATTATATATAACGTATAAAACTAAATTACAAAATAACGTGCTATTGTGTATCAACATATTGAATTTTTAGCAGTAGGTAAATTATGTTATAAGTTAATAATACATTGAACAAATGTCTCATACGTTAAAACTTATATATTACATAACATCATACATGTTGTTAAACGTTCATGACTTAATAGAAAATAAAGAAAATATTTAACGTCATACATATTTAAAAACCATAACACTATATCATATATTATTAACATACTTTTAATGTATTTTTTATATTAAATACTTTGTGAATGTATCATACACTTACACGAAAGTATAATCTATAACCATACACATAAAACAAAATGAAAAAGGCAACTTAAATTTTCACGAATTATGTTACATAAGTCTGTCATTTCTTGTGTTGTTTAAATAAAAAATAATACATGTGGTCAGTTAAAAGTCATTGTTGTCAGTAAAACATCATGCATGTTAATAAAGTATAATAGTATATCATGCATTACTTATATATGAAAGTTTAATGTATAATTGTGTAATACACATTACGTTTCAACAACTATTTACTGTAATAGTTGCCAAATTACATAGTATATACACACCCACGACAAGTCGACAAAATTTAAAACCCCTTATCATGGGATGTAAGGCAATAAACAAGTATTTAACTCGTTATCAAATGTCTTATGCATTCGAATGTGCGATTCCGGATACATTTGGTTCAGCATATAGATATAACGGCGCATTTTTCGATATCCATCTGTTGATCCACCTCTAAGCATCACAATCACCTTTTCTTTTGCGCGTCAAACTTTCATGTAGTTAATATCAACTCTGTAAACAACCTTCATCTCTTCAATTATGTCCGCTGGTGTGTGTATTCTCTTGTGATTAATTAATTTTGGTGTTGTAAATTCACTTACAAAATCTGTTGCCGCAACCAAATTATTCAGCAACTCCATCGCTAAGACTGCATGCCTCGAATCAAATCTTTTTATCAAAAACATTTCCGAATTATTCATACAAGACGCCTTCAACACCCACCTGCAGTCTATGTTACGACAGTGCAGTACATATTTGTATCAAATTTTTACACCGAGTCATTGTATTATACAAAAGTTCTACAAATCATAATTTCAGTAAAAATAAAAAATTTGGGCCTGACACAGTTTCATTATACATTCACTCGAATGTATAATCATATGTTATACATTTGGAATTTTATGATTAAATTTCCCAAAACCCAACTTCAAAACATGAACTTTTTCAAAACGTCTGATAGCATATTACCATACATTAAACCATCAACAAATAAAGACAACACTTATATATCATACCTTTGTTACAACGACCTTTAACGCAATCGAATCATATTCACTACCTTCGATACAAAGTACAACCCCTGTTTCTCTTTCAAACTTGATTTAATCACTTCAATTTTTTGCGTACTTCGTCGAGATCCAATTCCATGGTGATCGTAGCAACCAATTTCAGAAAGTTAATACTTTCAGAAACAATAATGACATCACTTTTGTATGATTTATAACTGATTTTCAACTCCCAGACACCGAAATGACCCAACAATATGGGGATGTTCATTTTTTTTTTTTTCCAGAAATCAAGAAAGAAGTCGACTTTTTTATTCTCAAGAACGTATATCAATAGTTATGAAAATTAACAGTAATGTTTAAGAGTTTTTTTTTAAAATTTAAATTTCAGTTACTGTATTAACTCAATATTACTTAATTATAGGTATTTAATGGAGTAATTTAAGGATATAGGTATTTAATGGAGTAATTTAAGGATTTGAAAGATATTTTCTGATCGCTCTTTTCCTTAATTGTAGGCAAAACAGTTTTGTCATACATCTCACGAATTTATAAGTATATTTTATAAAATAGGGAGAGAGAAAACCTAAAGGGATTTTCTGTAAATACTTTCATATTACACAGGATTTCTGTGGTTTACACAAAGAAAATAGATTTAAATTGGGGCAATATAAAATTTGCACCGGGTAGGGCCTATTCGGGGGTAGCGCTCCTACCAAGGATTATTCCATACCCGAATTATTCCATACTCAAGGCTCGAACCCGAGACCACTACTTAAGGGAGGAGCAGCCCCATCCACTTCACGTCTTCACCACATCCTTTGGTGGTGGGGCAATATAAGTTGAAAATAGTACGTAGTAATAATTTTACTTATCAGTTTTAATTGTTCATACGAGGTTACTTGGTTGAAAAGAAAAAAAATATAAAATACTCCCGTTGTTTTAACTTATTTGACTGATTTAAACTTAGACACCAGTTTAGCAAAATAAAGAAATTAATTTGTTCGATTTAAATTTGACACTATTTATTTGTTCGGTCTAAATCTGGCATGAGTTTAGAAAAAAGTTTCAATTAATGTGATCCTAAACATGTCGTATGTAAAGTTGGATTTAGTTATCAAAAGAAAATGTGTTTCTTCTGAAACAAACTAAAAAGAAAAGTAAGATAAACAAATCGAAACGAGGAATAAGAGGTTACTTTTTCTTTTATCCTTTTTTGAATTATATTACTAATTTATTTTTGATATATACACTTATTTCTAGTTAACTTTCAAGTAATTATGCATGTAAAAAGATTTAGGAGTCGTTTGGTAGAATGTATTGATAAAAATAATACATGTATACCTCCAACACTTGGATGCATATTTTGGATATTAGTATATTTTGGATTCTGTCTAGTTGTGAGATTTCTCTATTTCGTATCGTTCGACTTGATTTGAAATGTCAATGTAGAAGTGTTGCATGTGAAGGTCATACCTCGCGATTTAAGGATATTTGAGCCTTCATTCCTCAATACAACACGATAAATAGTTTGAAAAATAAATGATCGATTATGTAATCAACGTTAAAAAATTTAGCTATGAAACAGATGCTATTTTTAGCTAATGTATTAATTTACCATATAAGTACATTTCACAATAAGTGAAAAAAATTATTTTTTTTAGAAAGAGTAATTTTTGTTTTCTAAGTAATAATTAATTAGTACATTTCACAATAAGTAAAAAAAAATATTTTTTTTTAGAAAGAGTAATTTTTGTTTTCTAAGTAATAATTAATTAATACATTTCACAATAAGCAAAAAAAAAAAAAAAATCTTTTTAGAAAGAGTAATTTTTGTTTTCTAAGTAATAATTAATTAATACATTTCACAATAAGTAAAAAAAAATGTTTTTTTTAGAAAGAGTAATTTTTGTTTTCTAAGTACGAATAATTAATTAAGTTCGTACAACTTAGATCTGTTAGACATGAAAAGTTGTGAATTATATCATAATAATATAATTATTTAATATATACCTTAATTATTTAATTATTTTGGAGTGTGATTACAACTATTTAATTTTATCTTGGAGGAGGAAAATGAGCTAGTGAAGTTTTTAAGGTAAAAGAATTTTGTTGATAAAAGTGTACAAAGTTAAAGAAGGGTATTTTTGTAAATAAATTATTTTATTGAAATTATGCAATGTATGTTAATTTTTAATACACCAAATCAAACACCTGATGAGAAAAATCGCAGCATGACTAATAATTTCATTACTAATGCAAGCTTTATTAATATACCATATTTTGGATTATTCCTATACCTCTACCAAACGCCCCCTTAGAGTGTATAAAATAGCTCAAATATGATCTATAAGCATATAAAAAAAACTGAGTTTGTGATTTATTAATTCATAATAGTACAAAAATATTTACACCCATAATTGGTGCCCGATATTTATAGCAAATCGGATAATAACTTCTTTATGTTAAATTTATAGTTTGATTTTGTGTAAATATCGAGTAGAACAACAATAATAACATATCAATGTAGTTTCACAAAATGAATCTGAAGATGACAGAGTGGACGCAAATTTTACCTCTACTTTAAATAAAAATATTATTTTCAATAAACTTATGTAAATATCAAATACGAGTAAATATTTTCCAATAAAACATGATCTTGCTTGTAAGGTTGATGACATGTATTCATGTCTATGTCAGTTGAGGATGGAAAAAAATAATATGACTAGAAAAGTCAAACAAGTGTGGCATCCTTAAACATAACGTTGCTTGGTGGAAAAGTTTGAATTATTTTTTCTTGAAAAAGAACGAAAAGACTTAGTAGGAAACTATAAAGTCTTTAAAGACAATTACGGTATCTTTTTCTCTCCAACTCTGTCTTTCTTATTTCTTCAATTTCAAAGCTGAAAAAGAGTATACACACCATGCTGGTTGAACTTTGTGAATCACACATACAACAAAAGTATGCTAGGAGAAGCACAAACTAAACTTGATAACATGACATGTCCTTACCTCTCAAATATTGGAATGCTAATGTGAGGAGTATTTGAAATTAAAAAAAATCATTTTCGATATAAAAATCTTCACAAACTTCTAGTTCTAGCCCAAATAAAGTTTGTGTCAACAACATAATCGTTTCAAATATTGCATTTCAATTTCAAATTCAAAACCCTCTTTTTTCAACTTTAATTAAATTGTCAAAATGCCTTATTAAAGTATTTAGCTAGATTGCTCTCTCGTGCCAAAATCTACAAAAGGGGAGACAAGGAGTATATCTTTGGCCAACTACACAAACATTCGGTTCCAGAATCACCATTTAAATCATACACGCAATAGATAAAAAATTGTTAGTCTACCAAATGAAATTCAGACATATATATAATTAACTAAAATACAGTCAATCTGACCTAAATTTTAGGTACATAGGGCTGAAGATCAGTTATTTTTACCTGCACTTCATTTGGATGTAGCTAAATTCAGTTATTTTATAAGTCTTTTCTTAATATGGTAAAAAAAAAAAGAAGCAGCAGCAAAGTCACTCAAAAAGAGGTTCATTTTACCGCGCATGAGGGTTACAGAGCCCACTAAAACTGCATCCAAGTGTTGGAGGTAAATACCGTATATATCTATTGCAACTGAACACAAATATCAACAAATAAATTATCCTTGCCACTCATACTGAGCAACTCAAAATTAAAGTAAACGGGATATCTTATAAATTATCCTTGCCACTCATACTGGGCAACTCAAAATTAAAGTAAACGGGATATCTTAATTGAGGACCAGTATAAAGTGCCTAATTAGTCCGAAATCAAACCACTAATTTGATTTAAAGTGATGCCTCTAGTGTATTGAGAAATCACATTTCTCATCTTGGACTGCATGGTGATATGTTGCTCAGCTCACAAGAAAATAAGTCATCAACAACACTAACCATGACTCTAGAAGGGCAACTACCAATTATCGTACTAATTGTCACCGGAGGCGGCTCAAGCAAATCCGTGGCCTAAGACAAAAATCAAACGGAGGTCTTATATTTTTAAGAAAAAATAATTATTTTTATAAAGTCTATTTTTAAAATTATATAATCGTATTTAATAATTCCTTTTTAATTAATAATATAGTCAATGCATTAAAAAGTTTTTACTATATCAAACTCCTAATTTTTTTTTAATATAAAAAGTTTCTTTCCTTTATAAATAGTATTTAATATATTTTTTAAAATTTGTAATTTATTATTACTAAAAAAAAATGAGGCCCTCAAATTTTGGGGCCTTAGGCGGACGCCTCTTCTCCGAAAGGGTTGAGCTGCCCCTGATTGTCACTATAAATAGAATACGGATAACACTAAAGAGCAAGGTCTTTTAATGGCTTAACAATCGAATATCTAGTATCCAAAAGTAAAAAGGAAAACAAGGAGGAAAAGGCAGAAGAAGAAATGTGCTAATAAGTTGACTCGATGGATGGAGAGTGCCTTCCTACTCTACAAAATCAAAATTGACCTTGCCTCTTGGTCACTATTTATTTTTCAGTGTTCCAGCAATGTTTGGACTTGGTGTTTATTTATAGCAAGTAAGAGGTTTGGAAAACGAACAACATGGATTTGGTTCGAGATCAAAACAATTCTTGAATGACTCCAGGAATGAATAAAACAAAAAAATCTTTATTGGTATATGTTTTTTTATCTTTTCAAATATGTAGATAGAGAGAGAAAATGTCCTACTTTCTGGTGAGCTGGGTCGTCCCAAGCAAAATCTCAATAATATAAGAAATTGAAACTGTCCAACTGAGAATCTGTTATATGTTTTCCTCGATCTTTGTTATAAGTACGCAATACGTTTATGAAAACTTACCAACAATAATGTTTACTATATATGTACTAGGGGAACACGGGCCCAACATGATGCATGTAAAGAAAAATTAGTTGTAATGCATAAATGCGTAAAATAAACTATTTACTTTATAGTATTTGTCAAGGAACCAAGGTTTATATGAGGTTATGCATATTTTATTTACATAGATAACAAAATGTGATGCAGCCTTAGCTTGAAGGTTAAGATGCATAATTATATAGTTAAAACCTGTTGTATAAAATTGAGAAAGGTTGGTTAGTATTTTGAGCATTTTGTATATGAAAATGAAAAAATTGACCATTCAATATGACGAAAAAATTGATCATGCAGTTGTTTACATATATAAGCAAATAATTTCTGTCTTTGTTATGCATTGACCCTACTTTCTGGTGTGCTGGGACGTCCCAAGCAAAATCTCAACAATATAAGAAATTGAAACTGTCCAACTGAGAATCTGTTATATGTATGCAATACGTTTATGAAAACTTACCAACAATAATGTTTACTATATATGTATTAGGAGGGAAGGAGCCCGTGTTAGCACGGGCCCAACACGGTGCATGTTAAGAAAAATTAGTTGCAATGCATAAATGCATAAAACAAACTATTTACTTTATAGTATTTGTCAAGGAGCCAAGGTTTACACGAGGTTATGCACATTTTATTTACATAGATAACAAAATGTGATGCATCCTTAGCTTGAAGGTTGAGCTGCATAATTATATAGTTGAAACCTGTTGTATAAAATTGAGAAAGGTTAGTATTTTGATGAACAGTTCGTATATGAAAACGAAAAAATTGACAGCTATTGTAGGCGTTTTAAGGTGGAGGAGGTCAGCGAGGCTGTTCGCAGGATGAGGAGGGGTAGGGCGACGGGGTCGGACGAGATTCCTGTGAATTTTGAAAGTTTACAGGCGGGGCTGGTGTAAGGTGGTTGACAGAGTTATTTAATGACATCTTTAAGACTGCGAAAATGCCCGAGACTTGGAGATGGAGTACCATGATTCCTCTATATAAGAACAATGGTGGCATTCAGAGTTGCATCAACTATAGGGTATTAAGTTGTTGAGTCACACGATGAACATTTGGGAGAGAGTGGTCGAGCGGAGGTTGAGAAGGATAGTGTCTATTTCGGAGAATCAGTTTGGATTTATGTCCGGGCGCTCGACGACGGAGGCAATTCATCTGGTGCGAAGATTGATGGAGCAGTATAGGGAAAAGAAGAAGGACCTGTACATGGTGTTTATCGACTTGGAGAAGGCATACGACAAAGTCCCTAGTGAGGTGTTTTGGAGATGCTTGGAGGTGAGTGGGATCCCGGTGGCGTACATCAGATCGATTAAGGACATGTATGAGGGAGCAAAGACTCAGGTGAGGACGGCGGGAGGAGATTCAGAGCATTTCCCGATTTTAACGGGGTTGCATCAGGGATCGACTCTTAGCCCGTTTTTGTTTGCGGTGGTGATGGATGTGTTGACGCGGCGTATTCTAGGTGAGGTGCATTGGTGTATGTTTTTTACAGATAATGTTGTTTTGATTGATAAGACGCGGGGAGGTGTGAATGATAAATTGGAGGTTTGGGACAAACCCTTGAGTCTAAAGGGTTCAGGTTGAGTAGGAGTAAGATTGAGTATATGAAATGCAAGTTTATTGACTTGAGGCAGGAGGACGACGGGGTAGTGAGGTTGGGGTCCCAGGTTAATTGTAGGAGGGATAGTTTTAAGTATCTCGGGTCGATGATTCAGGGAAATGGTAAGATTGATGAGGACATCTCCCATCGTATTGGGGCAGGTTGGATGAAGTGGAGGCTCGCGTAGGGAGTGTTATATGATAAGAAGGTGCCGCCCAAACTGAAAGGCAAATTCTACAGAGTGGCAGTCCGATCGGTCATGTTGTACGGATTGGAGTGTTGGTCAATCAAGAACTCTCATGTTAAAAAATTGAAGGTGACGAAAATGCGGATGTTGCATTGGATGTGTGGGCTTACTAGGGGTGATAGGGTTAGAAATGAGACTGTCCGGGAGAAGGTTGGAGTGGTTTCGGTGGAGGACAAGATGCAGAAAGTTCGACTGAGATGGTTTGGGCATGTGACGAGGAGGGGCACGAATGCCCCAATTCGTAGGTATGAGAGCCTAGCTTCGGATGGCTTCATGCAGGGTAGGGGTAGGCCGAAGAAGTATTGGAGAGAGGTGATTAGATGTGACATGAAGCAGTTACAGCTTACCGAGGACATGACCATAGATAAGAAGGTATGAAGGACGTGAATTAGGATAGAAGGATAATGCATGTGGGGGGTGCCTTTGGTACGTTAGTGTAGGGTATTAATGTGTGGGTGTCTTATCTCTGTCGTGCCATCTTGTTTCATGCTTTTATTATGAATTTGTTTAGGTCAAACCCATCGATAGCCCCTCAAACTTGTCCCTAAAATTCTCTTAAACCCCTAAACTAAAGCATGCACCTATTAAACCCCTAACCCCCCCCCCCCCCCCCAATTTGATTCCAATTGAGCAATTTTTGCCCAATCAGCAGAACGTTCAAGTGTGTGTAATTCACATTCACACGTAATGACGTGGCAAAAAGGACTAATTAGAAGCTAACACATGGCATTGTAGGTCCAATAATTATTAAAAATTAATTATAATTTTTTTTAAAAAAATAAAATAAAATAGGATCCCCTTCAACATCCCCCACCCCCACCCCCACCCCACCCGCTTGTTCTTCTTCTCCACTTCTTGTCATCTTCTCCATCTTCCATTTTTTTTTTAATATCTAATTAATCAATAATAAAAAGAAAAATAAAAGGATGTTTGCCACTACCTCCCCCGCACGCGACCCCCGCTCCATCTTATCATCTTGTTCTCTATTTCTGGAAAAAAAAAATTCAACATTTTTTTAGAAATCTTATTTCTTTTGCAATCTAATTCATATTTATTGTTATTTTTCTTCTTCTTGTGTTGTGGGTTCCTTAGAATTTGAATTCTTTAATGGGAAAAGGCATCGTTTCCACCCCAAACTATACCCGAAAAGTCGAAGCCACACCTAAACTATAAAAGTGACCTATTACACACCTAAACTATAAAAAAGTGAAATTATTTGCACCATGTCAGGCTACCACCACTTGCATGTGGTGTAGTGTTTTACACGCGCTGCCACGTCAGCACCACGTCAGTAAAAAGTATCACTTTTTTATAGTTAAGGTATGTAATAGGTCACTTATATAGTTTAGGTGTGAATTCAACTTTTCGACTATAGTTTGGGGTGGAAACAATGTCTTTTTCCTTAATGTTTTTAGCCGTTTACTTTTGTTATTTAATAGGCTGGACGCGCCTAAAATAAGTGTAACACACGCGCCTTAGAATGGGGGTCGCGGGGAGGTAATAATATCACTTTTATATAGTTAAGGTGTGTAATAGGTCACTTATATAGTTTACGTGTGACTTCGACTTTTCGACTATAATTTGGGGTGGAAACGATGTCTTTTCCCTTCTTTAATAATATCAATAAAGTAATTTTAGATTCATATCAAGTTAACCGGAAAAAATGGAGTTCGCCGGAATCAAATTTACTCCTAAAAAATATATCAAATTTGCAAAGAGAAATGTATTAATATGCTAAAAAGTTCATGACTTTCACGGTATCTTTTTAATTGAAAATTGTTAAGAATTTAAAAAGAAAAAAAAAATAGAGATGAAGAGTGAAGAAGATGGCTGGGGTCTTTGTGGAGGTGGGGGGTGGGGCGGGAGGTCAAGGGGGGCTGGTTTTCTTTTTTTCTTTAAATTAAAATTTGTTATTATTAAAAATATATTAAACAAGTTAAAATGTGATTTTTTTTACCAAAAAAGAAAAAGAAAAATTACCATTTGAGACCCATTCACGCGCTCACTCTCTTTGCCAAATCAACATTTTGTGGCTGATAGGTACTAATTTTAGCACTTGGGGGTCTGATAGGTACAAGCCTTAGTTTAGGGACCTAAGTGAATTTTAGGGACAAGTTTGACGTCCTATCAATGGGTTTGGCCATTTGTTTATTATTCTCTATCTTGAGTGTGAGAATTTGTTGTTGTTGTTGTTGTTATGCATTGACCCTACTACTCAAAACAAGATATTGTTTGTAAGAATTCTGGTACGTAAGATACTTTGATAAATGGATTTAAATCGTATCAATTGTTAGATGGATATACAATAATTTTATGGCTCATATTGGAATATCAAAAATCCATTGTAAACCCAGAGGAACTGTCAAATCTCCTTGTTCAGTTCAAATTACTGCAACCAACAACACACATATTCAACTATATAGTATCGACAAACCGTTAACTTGATGACCATTAGGACATCTGATATACCAGTATAGTCCCACAAGTATGATCTCAGGAGGGTAACAGTCTACCTAATCGGATAAAGAGATTGTTTTAGAAAGATCTTCGATTCAAAGAAAGTAAAAACACAACATTTCATGATGGTATAAGCAACAACAGGCCAGTAAAAAAAGTAAGCATACAAAAAAAAAGAAAAATAATAAGAAACTATACCTTCCAGAAGGCAGCATGACATGACATGACATACCAAAAAATTATGATTTAGAAGATTTTCATTGTTAGCACAAGAGTAGAACGCATTCTACAAAGAAATAAGAAAGCAGCAACTTAATATCTTATCTTAAAATAAAAATAGACAAGTGTGCATAACTTAATATGGTGAAATTATAAAAGTATAAGTTGAAACGTAGGTGTTTCTAATACTTTAGCCAATTTTATTACTTTGGCACTATCTGCTTTCAGAAGAAAATGCACATCTAAAACAGTCCCTAATAGTAAAATATATTAGCAAAAATGTCCTTAATTTTAGAGTATGGTTTTATTATGAACTCAACATCATTGTTCTTCTATAGAATCACAACATTTTATATCATCAGCCTCTATGTCTAATATATTGCTTAAAAGTTGGTTCCAGAAGTTAGGCTAACCATTATGAAGTAGAAAAAGACAAGTTTATATCAAATTTACAGCATGAACACATTTGAATATATATAAATTCAGCATGTATTCATCTAAAAGATCAAACTATTTAGCACTCTAAAAAAGGGATCATATGTATGTGCAAGAAAATTCAAGCAAACAAAGCAAGTTTAAACAACATAAAAAAATAAGCTAACCAAACTAAAACTGGTAAAACAAAATGAATTAATAGAAATGTTATAGCTGATAAATATCAGGTCACTGCTGCGTTGTAAAGAAATTTTAGGTCTAATTTCACACCACAATGACAGCGGAGTATCAAGTCTACACCAAGCGAAGCTACTTTGTAAGCAAATAATACACGGAACAAAGTAAAATTGTAAAAGTAAAATGAGTTCAAAGAAATCTAGCTGGTAAATTCAGTCACTACCACGTTCAAGGAGATTGTAGAAGTCAATACAAAGGGGTGAAAATGTTAAAAAGTGGTGAAAGAAGTAGAACAACTATCTGCTAATCAACTGAAGAAGAGAAATTGATTTGGGATAGTAGAAATGTTGCTCATTTTGCATTTATTCATTTCAATAAAGACAACGTGAATGCAGAAAGTAGAATCTACCAACTATACGATGAACCAAACCAAATACAACAATATACATTCTTAAGATCTTATTCGAGACCTACCCAAAATGTATTAGGATCAATGGATAGTTAGACATTCTTCTATCGAAATACAGAACACAGAAACAATCCTAAAATACAGAAGAAAACAGGACAGAAAAGAAATGCCTTCTGACAATCACAACTATCTGCTCATCTTTTAAGCGGCAAATTAAAACAGCCTCTTTAACTACAGAAATTTTGCAGCCTACAGCCAGTGGCTCTTTTAATTATGCAACTCATAGGCATTAGAACTATATAGTCTACTGTTTCCGAAAACAAAACAACGGACAATGTGCGAGAGGCACCAACTTAACACAGTAACAAAAAGGTAATAAAAGGATAAAGTAGTAGGCCAGAATCTATATTGTAGAACCACAAGTAGTCCAGGTAGGCTTACAGAGTTATATTGCTAAGAACTTTTAAGCTTTTCAGGAGTAGTTATCATTTTGTATGAATCTTAAACCTTAATCACAGTGATGCCATTCTAAGAATCAAATATGTGGCAGATTTATGAAATTTGACAAATAACTAGAAATTTATTTTTGGTTTCCAACTTCTAGATGCAACAATCATTCTCCAAATAAATCTCTCGGCCAGTTTCGACTTTATAAACATGTACAGAAGGCAACTTCGCTTGAGCAGTGATGAATGATGATGACTTTGAATTTAATGATATAACAAGCAATCTGCTTCATTTAATTTCTAAATGAAACACCACATGCAATAGAGGCTAGTACTTTAATGCTTTTGCTTGACAAATTTAAAATAGTTTAAAAAGATTTGACAAAAAGTTTCGTTCTATGACTGAAATTTCTAACCTCAAACAACCCATAATAACTTCACAAGACACCGACGGAAACAAAAGATAAGTCAATAATGGCCAGCTCTGTTCCTTGATACAACAACACATAATTGCTAGTATCATCCCATACATACGACACAAAGCCCACCAACAAAATTCAGCAAAAAAAAATTTCCTTAACATTCAGAAAACATAACCAACCCTAACTCAGCTACAAATTTCCCAAAATCAAAAGAAAAGGACCTAACACTAACCCTAATTAAGCTGCCAATCTCCCAAAACTATACGAAAAGGGATAAAAAGAAGTCCGCGAAACAAAACACGCCCAGTACCTCAACTGCAAAGAACAGCTCAAAATTTACAAACAGATTGAATTTTTCACAACACAAACGCTAATTTCACTAACCCAGAACTTCATTACAACGAATAAAATTTATATAATTGAAAACTCGGAAAGCAAGATACCCGACAGAGAGTAGACACAGCAACCAAAATTTGTTTTTGCTTTGTTAATCGTTATTTTTACATGCTTATTAATGGGGATAATGGAGAAGACAACACAGAGATAAGAAAGAAGGAGAGAATGGCACATATTGATGCCACACGCATAATAAAGCGGCACAAACTCATCAGCATCTCACGTGCAATGACAAAACTATCCTCACACAAATTTCTTTTGACATCAAACAAACATGTCAAAACCCTCCCTTATATAATGTACTAATGCAATATGCATTGGAAAACTTACCAACTGCTAAATTATCAAATGTTTCTATTGGCAAGTCAAACTAGGTGAAACCACATAATACAAGTTTTACCAATGAAGTCCAACTCCAGAAAAGGACAACTCGGGAAAGCAAAATGATAAGACAATTTCAAGCAAGCAAGGGAAATACAGTAACATAAGAGCTGGAAAATGAGTAAGCTAGGACACGGAAAAAACTAATACAAGAGACAACTATTGCCACACTGAATTCGACAGCCACAACATAAGCTTATGACAGAAATCTACAAAACCATATCCACTCGAAACATGAAAATCCTAGTTATCTAGATGCATTGCTCAAAAATTATCTTTTATCACATTAGAACAGAAACATGAATATTTTCAAGTTTTAAGCACCGATACCACATATGGAGTTGTCATTTTGTTCAATGCTTCACCGCTTTCTGCTATGCCTCTTGCTGGTCTTCTTACGGCTAGTCCGCTCTTCAGCATCAGACTCAGAATCTGAGTATGAATCAGAGGACTCAGATGTTGAGCTGTATTTCCGGTGTCTTCTCTTCTTCTGCTGCTGCTGCTTCTTTTTCTTCCTCTTCCTCCTCTTATCTTCCTCTGAATCAGTTGAACTATAGCTTGAGTCACTCCCAGAAGAATAATCTGACCCTGTGACTGATGATGCCTCACTGTCAGATTCGAACACTGAAGCCTCACTATCACTTCCTGACTCTGTATCTGACTTATGCTTCCTCTTACTCTTCTTCACAGATTTTTCACTCTTCATCTCCTTCTCAATATCTGGGTTTTCTAGATCATAAGATATTGATACTTTCATCCTCAACTTTGGATTTTTCAGCTGCTGCGTACGAGATGGTCGTGATATATACACCCTCTCATTCTTGCACTCGTAAGTCCAGTGCCCTGTCTGGAAACATTTCTGACATTGTGAAGCAGCACCAAGCGTGGAACCTGAAGCCTTGTCTTTCCTTTCACCCAGTCTCACCTGTTTCTCAGTACTCATTAAATACATCTGCCTCTTAGCTTCTTTTCTTTCCTGCCATCGGCTGGGTCCTTCTTCCTTCTGGCCATATGCATTGACATTTCTAGCAGCAGCAGTAGCAGCACGCTCAGCTTGAGCACGACTCAAACCCTTAGCAGCTGACAAGGCTGCAGCTTTAATCCGTTCTGCTGCATCCTGAGCACCACCACCTTCTTCATTTTTAGAGGATGCCATAACCCTGGCTCTCAATAAACAAGAGTCCCCTCTCTTTGAGTTTATCCTAGTCTATACCAGTATCCTGGACAAGAACAACACAAAGATATAAGCTTGCTAAATACATAACCAAATACCAGCCAAAACATTAACGGCAATCAAAGTATATTCTTGCAAGCACAATTTTTATTATACAATTTATACTCTTCATGCCCAAACAAAGATCAATAAATTATGCCTCAGCTCCAAGCCAGTTCAAGTTAACAGAAATTATCAATAACGGGAAGTAATGGGGTATTTAAAACCAATCAGTGTTGAATGCATTTGCTTAGACAGACGTAGGTACAGCTCAACAATTACACCTACTTGTCTTGTTTAACACTATACTTCGATTCTGCCCTTTTAAAAGGAACATCCGCTCTAATAATTCCATCGCAGTCTACCAAAACTACTGGAAATGTCAATTAATTAAACGTATTTTTTTTTTTAAAAAAAGAAGAATTAAATCTTAACTGTTGAATACCCAGAGTAAACAATAACATTAATAATATGCAATTCACACGTATCAAAAAGGCATATAAATTCAAAATCTTTGACAACCTAAATCTCTTTTTGCCTAATTCAACAAACAGATCACGAAAACACAAAAAGAGATATTGGGGAAACAGAATAATAATTCGATACTATCTCATAGACTATTATGACAATCGTAAAAATCGCTTCATAACTTAACCTTGTTTCAGCAAATAAACACGAAATAGTAAAAACGGAATATCAATTTGTGTGTATTATTTATTATGTGTAAATAAGAAAAATAAGATGGAAAGAAAGCTAACCTTTCAATGGAAATGCCAAGTCCCTTTTTTCTTTGTATTGGATACGCTAGCGTTGTAATTGCCCTTATTATAGGGTTCGGTTTTGGGCTACTAATTGGGCTGCAAGCCAGTTACTTGGGCCGTTATTCCCTACAAATTTGTTCGATTTAAACTGGACACGAACCTAGCAAAATAAAGAAATTAATTTGTTCGATTTAAACTTCACATGAGTTTAATTTATGTTTGCTATACACACTTATTTCTAGTTAGCTTTCAAGTAGCTGTGCATGCAAAAAGCTTTAGGAGTCGTTTGGTAGAGTGTATTGAAAAAAATAATGTATGCATTAGTCTTGTGTATTGCTGGTACTTTCTTCGGTATAATTTTTTAGTCTATACATAACTAATATTTTTATTAGCTATACACTTCTGTATAGTGGAGTATCTATTGTTAATACCGCCTTTTTCTCTCTATGTATTAGTAAATATAGTAATACACCACCAAAGAATGTGGTGCAGTGGATGAGACTGCTCCTCCCTTAACCACAAATCTTGAGTTTGAGCCTTGGGTATGAAAAAATCCTTAGTGGGGAGCGCTACCCTCCGAATGAGGTCCTACCCGGAGCGAATATGGATTTAGTCGAACTCCAATACAGATACTGGACATCGGATGAAAAACTAAAAAATACATATATATTAGATGGAATACATATACAGGCCCCTGAACTATTTCATTTTTTTCGTATAGGCACCTCAATTAAGTCAGATACCTATTGAACCCTTTACTCCTTCACAAATGGTTTCAATTGAGCCCAATTTACTGACGTGTCTAAAAAAGTAAAATGCGTGTACTACACACACCAATGACGTGGCAAAATGACAAATCAGACAACGACACGTGGCATTTTAACTTAAAATAATTATAAATTTTTTTAATATAATTAAATTTAAAAAAAAAACATTAACACCTCCCCCCCCCCCCCATTGCAGCCTACCCGATCCTCCCCCCACCCCCCACTTCCCTTTTTTCCTTCCAAATACACAGACCCCATTTTTCATTTCCCTTCTTCACTTTTCTTCTTCCAAATACACAGACCCCATTTTCCTCTTCCCTTTCAATTGAGAAGGAAGAAAAAATGGCTTAACAAGAACGCCATCAGTTTCACTCCCTCTCATCTGCTCAAACACCTACAATGCCTCATCGACCCTGTAACATTTGCATAAATGATTGATGAGAATCACAAATATCACAAAATTTGGTTTAACTTTCTTTTCTTTCATCTCATTCATAAGCAAATTCATGTAAAAGATGTTAGGTCTTATCACATTTTCCACTTCAACAAAACTTAGTAATCAATTTACTAAACCATACATCATCCAAAACAACACCATGCTCAAAGAATCTCACAAGAAGTCCATAAATTTCCTCCACGCTCATCATTTTCTCAACCCAAATCCTCTTCCACATAGCAGACAAAACGATATTCATCGTAGTATAGTTCGGAGGAACATCACTATCCCTTTTAAGCATTTCATCGAGCACCTTGAACCCACGATCAATATTCCCTCCACGAAGCAAACAATCTAACAACAAATTAACCACACTCGTGTTTCTTGAATCTGGGTCTAGCTCTTTATACACCGATACCGCTTCCTCGAGCATTTTAGCTCGCCCAAAGCATCGTATAAGAAGTGTCGCAGCATTAATCGATAAAGGGATTTTCCCCTCTTTAGCAAACCAAAAAAGTTCAAAAAGCTTACTAGGTACATCAGCTTCTTGTTCATCACGCATTGCTTGTTCAAGAATAGCTTGAAATGTAAAGGAAAGAGAAGAAGGATTTAGCTTGAAATGTAAAGGAAAGAGAAGAAGGATTTGCTGACATTTGTTCGAGAAAATGAAGAAGAAAGGAAAATAAAGAAGAAGAACAGTAGTTGAGGGGCAAGTATTTTTAAAAATAAAAAATATGAGAAATGAGATAATTAAGAAAAATAAAAAGATAAAGAGATTAAAAAAAAAACACTAAAATTTAATGTTTCACGCTCTTAAATTGAGTGGAGTGCACGCATTATGCCACATCAGCGATTGTGTTCAATTGATACGTTTTGTGAAGGAATAAAAGGTTCAATAAGTATCTGTCTTAATTGAGGTGCCTATACGAAAAAAGTGAAATAGTTAAGAGGCCTGTATATGTATTTAGCCTGTATATTAATATAAAAGACTTCAGCACGTGTATTAACTTGATTAATGACAAAATTACCCCTCAAATCGGTCTTAAACATTTCCCAAAGTCCATTTAAAATTTTCAATACAATTTTACGGACTTGCATATATAGCAGATGCAAACTTCGCATCCAAACCTCTCATCTATTCATTCTAAACCCAATTTGACTGCTAACTAATTTTAAGCTTTTAAAAAACAATTGTTGAACCCCTAATGCAACATTTGTTCATAACTCCTAGCCTTTGTGACACAAATCTTAGTTTTAGTTAGGAAGAATCAAATAAGGAAGAGCTTCTCTTCTTACAAACAATAATTTATCTTCATAATTAGATTTTTATTCCATTCTTTAGATTAAACATTGCTCATATATTCCTCAATTGTATGATTATCTCAGAGTGTGATTACAACTATTTAATTTTATTTGGGGGAAGAAAATGAGCTAGTGGGATTTTTAAGGTAAAAGACTTTGTCGAAAAAAGTGTACAAAGTTAAAGGAAGGTATTTTCGTAAATAAATATTATTTTATAAAAATTATACAATGCATTAAATTTTTAATACATCAAATCAAACACTGCATAAGAAAAATCACAACATAACTAATAATTGCATTACTAATACATCATATTTTGCATCATTCTTATACACTCTACAAACGACCCCTTAGAGTGTATAAAACTACTCAAATATAATCTATAAGCATATAAAAAAAAGTGAGTTTGTGATTTATTAATTCATAATAGTAAAAAATATTTACACCCATAATTGATGCCCGATATTTATAGCAAATCACATAATAACTTCTTCATGTTAAATTTATAGTTTGATTTGTGTAAATATCGAGTAGAAAAGCAATAACATATCAGTGTAGTTCCACAAAGTGGGTCTGAAGAGTGTAGAGTGTACGTAAACTCTACCTCTACCTCAAAGGTGATGTAGAAAGATTGTTTTCAATTAACCTATGTAAATATCAAGTACGAGTAAATATTTTCCGGTAAAACACTGGTCTTGTAAGGATGATAGAAAACATTGTGACTAGAAAAGTTATACAAGTGTGGCTTGCTTGGTGGAAAAGTTTGAATTGTTTTTTCTTGAAAAGGCAATTCCTACTAGTCTTAATGGAGCATACACACCATGCTAGTTGAACTTTGTGATCACACATACAACAAAAGCATGCTAGGAGCAGCACAAACTAAACTTGATAACATGACATGTTCTTACCTTTAAAATATTGGAATGTTGATGTGAAGAGTATTTGAAGTAAAACAATCATTTTCAATATAAAAATCTTCCCAAACTTTTAGTCCAAATAAAGTTTATGTCAACAACACAATCCTTTCAAATATTGTCTTCCAATCTCAAATTCAAAACTCTCTCTTTTCAACTTCAATTAAATTGTCTAAATGCCTACTTAAAGTATTTAGCTAGATTGCTCTCTCGTGCCGAAATCCAGAAAGGGGGAGGTGGGCGGGGAGTATATCTTTGGTCAAGTACACAAACATTCGATTTCAGGATCACCATTTAAATCGTACACGCAATAGATAAATATTTGCTAGCCTACCCAAATAAAATTCAGACATATATATAACTAACTAAAATACAGTCAATTTGGCCTACATTTTAGGTACGTAGAGTTGAAGATTAGTTATTTTTACCCCAATTTCAAGTATAAATATTTAAACTTTGACCATATAGAGCTTGAGACACCGCATTAAATACTAGGATACCCCACAAAAATTTACTATATCTTCTCTTTATTCTTTGTTGCCATTAGTCATTATACTTCCAACTATAAATGGGCCAAGGCAAAACCACCAAAGCTCTAATCTTGTAAAGCCTCTTGGGTTCTGTTAGGCCCTTGGGTTATTGGATGATTACACATATGCATATATTGATTTTGGTCTGGGTCCAATTTATCTTTTTCCTGATTTGAAACCTTTTCATAACTTCTTGAAGGTGGCTCAATGGGGCACATAATTATTGTCAGTTGGTGTCCATATACATGGGGTCATATAGATCATGTTCTAATTTTAAAGATTCAAGAGAATTTGAGATTTGAATGAGCAGTCTTATTTAGTCCCGCGCTCTCAAACATAAATGATATATTCATGATACATGTTTTATGACCAACGCATGAAAAGAAAAAAAATTAGTATGATATTGTGAACCATTTCAACCATGCTATAGAGTTTATTCTATTATAAGTGCATGAAACGACGATAGATATTGTGCATAAATAAGTTTATTCTAAAGTCATTTTTTTTCATAGTTACTTCAATCCTTAACTTCATATTTCTTAGACATTTTTATAGCCAAAAGGAGGGACACATCTAAATGTGACATTTCATTCTTGATTATACAAATCAATTGAATATTAAAAATATCAATTAAATCAGTCAACTAATTAGAAACAGACTAAATTGGCACAATTTGACCATTATAATATTGCTTGTCTATTCTTTTAGGGCCCTATAATTTTTTGCTCATGACCACTCATAGGCAAAAGTCATAGTCTCAACTCCATTCCAAATTCTACTCTCACAGTCTTAACAATCAATGAGTTTAAGTTTTTACCAATAAGAATTATAAATGTTAATGTCCCCTTGACTAGAAAAAGGACAATGATAATTATAAGTTACATATGATGAGGACCGCCTGTATGTAGATCTTATAACTTTTATATTTAATAGGTATATATGTTGTTTCTTTTAAATCCTATGTTGAAACTAAGTTGAATTAGTTACTTTCTTTGTGTCACTTAATTTGAAACTATTCTTTAATTACTACTTATAAAACAACAACAACAACAATATATCCAATATATTTTCATACAACAGTTTAAGGAGGGCTCTACGCAATTCGTACCACTTCATCAGAGGTGAGGTGGAGATGTTGTTTTCGATAGACCATCCCGCTCAAGACAAATACAACAACAACGACATACCCATTGTATTCCCACATAGTGAAGTCTGAGGAGGGTAAAATGTACGTAGTCTACCTCCGAAGAAGTAGAGAAACTGTTTCCGATAGACCTCCGACTCAGGATCAAAGACTATTAAACAGACTCAAGACAAATACAATTTAGAAAAATGTAATAGAGGTAGAAGAGACAATAAGGAACAACAGAACGACAAATAGTAACAGAATAATACTACCATAAAATATAAGTACAAGCAACCTACCCGAAACAACACATATCAACAAGAATCCAAAAGGAAAAAACCACAAGCATAACCCTAAGACTACTAGCTAGTAAGAACAATATTTCTACCAACTAGCATGGACACACTCCAACCTCTTAACCTTCCATCCTAATTTACGTTAATTACACATTCTATTTTTATTACTCTAAAATGATATTTATATTTTTAATATTGTGTTCTTATACAAACAATATATATATATATATTTTAAATCATACACATATCTATTATAAGTTGTTTATGATTATAATTTTAAAAACCTATTAAACTAGTATATCAAATAACAGATGGGAACTTGGAAAACAAAGTTGACAACCAACCTGGTACAATAAATGATATTATTAGCAAAGAAGATTGTCATATCATCCATTAATAAAAAATACTCTCTTATTGTAATTGGTCCAAATGTAAAGACAAGGAGGAGTAATAATAAGTGGAATATTTCATAGTGGAAGGCGGCTTATATATACAGTTGCTTTGGGGTCTTATTTGGTCACCTAATCAATCCTATCTCTTCCTATTTATCTTCTTTTTCCCACCTTGTTATTTATTTAACATTTTTTTGGGTCCATATTAAAGTTTTTTGATTTGTCGAATTTTGGTTATTCCTTAGCCGCCCTTACCTTTTTTATTTCTCATTCAATGTTCGATATTTTAAAAATTTAATTAAACTTAAAATCACACATATTAAGTTTTTTTTTAAAAAAAATAAAAAATTATTCAATGTTCGATACCCGCATTGAATTTGATTAATTCAAATTCACGCTGTGTAGGACTCCATTCGGGGAAAACGCTCCCTACCAAAGATTTTTTCATATCCAGGACTCGAACCCGAAACTTTTGATTAAGGAAGAAACAACCTCATTCATTGCACCACATCCTTTAGTGATCGCACATGTCAAGTTCATTTACGAAAATACTTTAAACAAACTTCTCTTTGTTTTATTTTTAGAAGTTCGAATTCTAATTTTCTAATCAAAGAAGGAACAATGCTAATTACTCCACCACAATTTAAATAATAATGAAACTAAAATTTTCATTAATATGAAAAAATAAATGCATAAAAAAAATTTAAAAAAAATTAAACATGTACTATTATATATTATATAATATATATAAATGATTTTAATCATAAATAATACTCCCTTCGTCCTATTTTACTCGCTTCAAATTAACTTTGCACATTAATTAAAAAAATAATTAATAACATGATTACTTTACTATAGTATCTTTATTAAATGATATTTATATTTTAATTTGAAGAAAAAATAATTAATATTAAGAAGAAGAAAAAATTCTTGATTAATAAATAAATTAAAAAATTAAAAAATTTAAGATAAATAAATTAAAACAAAGAGAGTATAATTCTCCATCAAAATAAATTCAAACAAACCCCTTAACCATATGAAGCTCCGTCCATAATGATAGCCGCCGTGACTTTGTGGTTCTTCATTAATTTGACAATTCAATTTCTAACTCATTTTTAGCTACGTGTCCCATTAGGGTGCCACACATATACTTTGAAAACGAAGTACACAAAGGGAAATTGTTATGCTGAATGCTATTGATTTCGTCCCTTCGGAGACATCCAATAAAATTTAATACTTCCTTCGTTTAAAAAAAAATGATCTATTTTTCTTTTTAGTTCATTTAAAAAGAATAATTCCTTTTTCTTTTATGCCAAGTTAAAGTAGATTATTCTTTTTGAAATAAGGGAAATAAGTATTAAATATATTTTTAATATATTAAAACAATTTTAAAGTTAAATTACGTAAAAAAAAATAAAAAGAATATCTATCATGTGAATGGGATGGAGGATAAGAATTGATTGTAATAGTATAATTGATTTGTTCTATATATTTTTACTTCTTCTTTTAGTTTTTCATCCGATGGATGGTACTCGCGATGGAATTTGACTAATTCTGATTCGTATCACGTAGGACTTCATTAAAAAAAAACACTTTTTGTCAAAGATTTTTCAATACTCAAAACTCAAATCGGAGGCCTCTGATTAAGAAAGGAACAATCCCATCCGTTGTATCACCTTTGGTGTTGATTTGTTCTGTATCACAGTAAGATATCAAATTGTAAAAGACTGAAGCTTATGATCAACTTTAACGCACACTCTGACCAAGGAGCTATTTTAAAAGAGATAATACATCGAAACACCCTTAAACTTGTAGTCAAAACTTACTTTAGATCCTAAATTAATCGAGCAATTATATACTACCTTAACATCTTTCAAGTGAATTAAGTTCACCCTCTATGGCTGATGTGACAAAAAAAAAAAAAACGAGTGAATTTTTTTTTTAAAGAACCCACTTTATTATTATTATTATTATTATTATTATTATTATTATTATTATTACTATTATTATTATTATTATTATTATTATTATTATAAAGAAAAGAAAAAGAAAAAAAAAACACCCTTCCATTCTTTCCCAGCCGTAACCCCTCCCCTCATTATCATCTTCTTTGTAACCCCCCACCCCCTTCGTTCCCCAACCCCACTCCCACTTCCCAATACTGTTTCTTTATCAAATTTCCCAGCCATGGTAGCTCATCCTCTCACTGCCATTCGAGCTAGCTTATGCACCTGACTAATTCCCAATTTGAGCACCGGACTGGTTGATTTATCTAGCTCCATGTTCTTCGTTTCAGAATTCTTGATTTTGTAATCTTACGCTACTTTTATTTGATCTGATTACGAACTCGTTCTTATTTTTGTTTTTGTTTTATTATACTTGAGTAGATCTCTTGCGATTTCATCTCGTTTGCGTGTGCTTAATTTTTGCACGGACAGATTTATTTAGCTCAATGTTTATCGTTTAAAGATTTGATTTTTGCTCTTTTTTTGAGTGATACTTGTTGGGTTTCAGTTTAACTTGAGTTGATCTCTTTCAGTTTCAATGGTGGAATTTTGCTGGCAAATTTCTGTGACTACTGTGGGTGTCTCACTCTTATTAAAAAAAATTATGATTAAAATCGTTCCACTCTCATAGAAAAAATTAAATTCCGATGAATTTTCTATCTTATACGATTGTATATCTCATCTATGTGGGTGAATTTTCTTTTAGTTTCTTGTTAAATTTGAATCAAGTTATTGGTGTTAATGGTGAGATAATGATGTTAATGGTGTTAATGATTTTAATGGTGATAATGGTGTTAATGGTGAAAAAGAAATTATAGGAGAATGAGGAATGGGAGTGGGGGGTCTGTTGAAGAAGAAGGAGAAGGAGAAGGAGGAACGAAGGGGTGGGATGGAGGTGGGGTGGGTTGTTGAAGAAGAAGAAGGAGGAAGGGGGTGAGATGGGGGTCTTTGTTTTTTATATATATATATATCTATATATATTAAAAATAATCTATAAATAATTTATATATATAAAAAAAATAATACACATATATTTTTTGTTTTTTTTAAAAAATAAATTAAAATCATATGTGTGTTGGATTACTTTTTAAAAAATAATTATAATTTCTTACATGGGAATGACGTGGCACTGATGTGGCGCTGATTTGGCAATGACGTGGGATGTGTGTACTTCACTCTCCGTAGTGAGAGTGGTATAATTTTTTTAGGGTGATAAATAATTCACTTGAAAGTTGTTAGGGGGGGGAGGTAAATAATTGTCCGATTAGTTTAGGGCCTAAAATAAGTTTTAGCAACAAGTTCGAGGGGGGTTTGATGTATTTTCTCATTTTAAAATTCTTTAACCATTGCAAATACTTTTTCATAATAGTAACAGAAAAGGTACGAATATATCTCTGAACTATTGTAAGTGATACATATATCCCCCTCGTTATACTTTGGGTATATTTATACCTTTACCGTTATTAATTTGGTGCGTATATACCCTTGCCCCTAACAACGAGTCACGTATTAAAATCCTAACGGTTGAACTTTTTTTTAAAAAATTATTAGTCTAAATAATTAAATTATCCTAAATCAGTTCCCACACCTGACCCAGACCCGACCCGATGCCGTTTTTTCCAAGAACACACCACAATACCACACAGTCACTGAAAACACATACACCATTACTGATGCACACAAATACGCAACACCCTCACACATATACAGACCGACCCACACACCATCACTCTCATTGAATAGACAACAATATCACACACAACACACACAGAGAAAAACGCACACGATACACACACATTTCACCGGAAAAACACATAATACTCACTGGAAAATCGACGCACACTCTCACAGCTTCACACGGCAACTCTACACACCCAATCGGAGAGATCAAGAGACGCGTAGAGAGAAGAAACAAAAAAATTGAGGGAGATAAAGAGAAAAATATAAAGTTTTGAGAGAAAGGAGAGTCGAGGGTTGAGCGGAGAACGATTTGAAGATACTTGTTAGATTTTTTTTTTTAGGGAAAGAGAGAGTGAGAAAGACACTTATTGTGATTCTCCTGAAAATTTCATGGACCGGGTTGGGTATGAAATTTAATTAAGATAATTTAATTATTCAGGCTAATAATTTTTTTTTAAAAAAATCAATAGGTAGAATTTTGACACGTGGCAAGTGGTTAGGGCCAGGGGTATATTCGCGCCAAATTATTAACGGCAAGGATATAAACGTACCCAAAGTATAACGAGGGGCATATACATTTCATTTACCATAGTTCAGGGATATATTCATACCTTTTCCATAATAGTAATAATAATTATACTTTATTCACACATAAATTACTATCAACTACTAGTATATAAATTCATTATATATATATATATATACTAGTTTAGGTGTACGCGCCTCGCGCATGTATATCACTTTAATGAGTTCAAACATTACACTAAATAGGATATTTGTTTAAATTATAAATATGAATTCAATATCTTTTGATTATGTAAAGATGGAGAATTTATTTATTAAATCTAACCTTTACACAAGAAATTCTTCAAAGCCAACCGACATTCATCTACGACCGGTAAACTAAAATAAAACAATACAGTAGTGATCACAAAGTTTCGATTCTGATGAAAATAATTCTCGTCTGAGCGAAAACTTTGACCCTAAAGATGACTTGAATAAAAACAAAGAACATACATATATACACATTGAATTCTATTGTATTGACAAAAACAATGAAGATACTCGAGAGAGCATCAAATTGACAAAATACTCCATAAAAGCATACATAATTCAATGAATATAAATAGTAACATGACATACTTACAACAACGTCAAGATGCATATAAAAAAGCATCAACCTCAACTTCCGTGACAAAGCAAAAAGAAAGGAACATACATAAATGTGTTATAGACCATACAAATATTGAGAATTATATTAATTAACTTGAAAAAAAAGTACTCCCTTCGTCTCATTTTATGTGTCACCATTTGATTGGGCACAGAGTTTAAGAAATAGGTAAAGACTTGATGATTTTTACCAAAGTGTCCTTCATTAAAACAATGCACTATTATTATTTTTAATTAAGTGGACGCTTATAAGTGGAACCAATAATGGTAAAAGTATAATTGTGTCTTTAAATAGTTACCAAATAAGGAAATGTGACATTCTTTTAGGGACGGATAAAAAAAGAAAATGATGACACATAAAATGAAATGGAGGAAGTAATAAAGATGCAAATTGAACCCAAATTCCATTTGTCCATGGATGAATTTATCTTTACCATGCGTAACAATTCATAGAATAATTTCATAAGGAAAAAAAGAAAGAAGACCGATTTACAAATTCAAGAGGTATATATCTTATTATGTATATTTATTGAAGTATTTTTTTTCAATAGAGTTCTATTTTAGGAGTATTTTTCTAGTTGCACAGTAGAAAAAAATATTAATTACTATTTAAAAGTCCCATATATTTTAGGAGGTTTAGTTAATATAATAAAAATAATTAAATAATATATATATATATGGTAAACTTCTAATTGATTTATAAGAGTAAATATTATTGCCCTAAACCGTTTGTAGTACTTTTCCTGTTTTGTATTTACTAATTTTGGTTATTAAATATGAAGGAAACAAAAATATTTTTAACAGATATATAATATGGTAAACTTCTAATTAATTTATAAGCGTAGATATGTAGATATTAATACCTTAAACGTAAAAGGATGGGAATTTATTTGTAGTACTTTTCCTATTTTATATTTGCTAATTTTTAATTACTAAATATAGAGAAAATAAAAATAATTTTAAGAAGTATAATATCATCACGGGTGTAACATGTTATAACCAATACTTATAGAAATATTTTTTTTTAATAGAATTCTATTTTAAGAGTATTATTCTAGTTGAACGGTAGAAAGAAAATATCATTTAATATTTAAGAGTCCCATATAATTTAAAAAATTTAGTTAATATAATAAAAATAATTAACTAATAAATTAAAGAAAATAGCGAAAAAATAATTTTATCTAAAAAAGAATCATTTAATGAAAGCAAAAAGTTTAAATCACTTTTTTTAATGATCTTCACACTTTTAATATTATATATATATATATATATATATATATATATATATATATATATTTGAAATTCTCAAAATATTCACAAATTACAAGCTCAAATCTTCTAAGAGAACATCAATAATAATTCTCTCCTCCTTTAATATAACAACATCAACATACAATCTCAAAAATAATAAGATAAAAATATTAATAATTTTTATCTGATTTTAATGATATAAAAAAGCTATTTTCAATAGACAAAAAATACGCACATCCCCCTTTTCTCTCCTTATCTTCATCCTTAATTAGTTCTAATTCTACTTCTTGATAGTTCATATTACAATTTAAACCACAATTAACACAGAAACAAAAATCTCTCACAAAGTCCACCGTATGAATAGACTACGAATTACTATATATGATTCCCGCCAAAAATGCCACGTCACCAGTCAACTAACCAATCACTCCCATTTGCGTGAATAGACAAAAATAGCCCCCCGTACAACACACTACGTCTACTGCCGAGCTTCAAGGGCAAAATCGTCAAAATCAAATTCGCCGAATACATCGCCGTAGTATTTCTCCGGCATCCCAAACTCCGGCATCCGAAAGAATGAGTCAACGTCGAACCCAAAATCGTCAACTTCACAGAACCCAAAGTTATCAAACGGCGTTAAATCACCGTTAACTAGAACTGACGTAGGTGACAACGCAACAACGTCGTCGTTTTTCTCTCCGCCGTCGGTAACAGACTCCGTTTCCGTCTCCGTCACCGTTAACTCCGTCGTTAATACTCTCGGAAAGTTGGTAACGGCGTCGGAACCTTTGAGTTTAACGGCAGCTTTATCGTAAACTTTAGCTGCCTCTTCTGGAGTATCATAAGTCCCTAACCATACCCGTTTTCCCCGGGTCGGGTCACGAATCTCTGCAGCCCAACGACCCCACGGCCGTTGTCGAACACCTCTGAACTTTTTCCGGCGAGTGACGTCAGTTTCAGGCGAAGCTGACCTTCGTTTTTTCTCACTTATCGGTTTGGGTGATGGCATGAGGTTGATCTCTGTCACGTGTCTCTTCACTCTCCGTACAGTATTCCGGTCTTCGTCATCGGATGAATCCGTTGCGTCGGGGTCTGTAAGTATAATTCTTACAACTTTCTGAATAACCTTCGTATGGGGGTTGGGTTTTTCATCGTTCTCGTAAACATGCTTGTTTGTAGTAACTACGTGTTGAGTGAATTTGATGATCGGAGGTGCATCCATGGAAGAAATCATTGAATTTCTCGTTATCGCTAGTTTTTTTTCTCAAAAGAAAAAGAAAAAAAAAAAAACAGAGCACAGAGAAAGTATCAAGAAAACACCATCATCATCATCCAAGTAGAGTGAAGAGAGTAGAAAAAAAATTGGTAGTAGGAGCAAAAAGAGAGTAATATTACTACAAGAAGTGAATAAATTTATATGGGGTTTTAGTCTTTAGGGAGTAAGTTGAATAGTAACCAATTATTATTTTGTATAAGAGTAAAGTGTGGAAAAAGTTGGCAATACAATGATTTGAGAAACAAGTTGATGGGTGGAAAAAAAGAAAAGAGATTTCTTTCTTTGCTGTTTTGGCGGGAAAGAAGAATCATTAATGGGCTAAAGGTAAAAAAGAGAGAGAAATATAAACAGAGAAGTTAAGAGCTCAGCACTCCACTCAAGATATATAGTACATGGGGTATTGGCAATTGAATAATACACGCAGACATACAAGATTGGGGCCCGAATTAGATCCGAGCCCACACTCACAAGTCACACAACAAAATTTGAATTTGAATTTAAAGTATATACTTTTAACAATATAAGTAACATTAATTTAACTAGATGATCTTCTTCTTTTTTTTTATTCACTTCTTCTTGAGCGGAAATAAGATCTCTTGTCCTCTTACAAAATCAATAAAAATAAATAAATCTTTTCAGATATTTTATGTGTCCGAGTGGACTAAGTGGGTATAGGATCTTCTTGACCCTCCCTCGCTAAAATTAAGTAGTAAATATTCCCTCCGTTTAATTAAAGATATATTTTATTAAATTAATCTTATTAATAATATTTTGAAATTCTAAATTTAATAGTTATTAAAATTTAATAATTTGGATAAGTAATTTGAAACAACTACTTTTAGTATATATATGAACCAAGTAAAACAGAATGAAGAAAGTAATTTTTCCTACTAATTTATGTGACAGATTTTTAAAAATAATTTTAAAATCATTAAAATTATCATTACTCTTCACTAAGATGATTTATTATAGTCACACAAATATTTTAGTTTATTTAGACTGCACATTTTTTTTATTTATTTTTTAAAAAAACTATGCCTTCGGTCCATTAGTGTTACATAAGTTGGGACGAAAGATTGAAAAAAAATATTAATTTTGTACTTGACTAAAAACAGGAGGATCCTCTCTTTACAACTGGTGATATTGGGACATGTCAGACACTCCCAGCCCCACATCCGGCAGCCCTGACTTTCTTTTCTGTCCTTGTAGCAGCAAGTCTTTGGCCTTGCATTTTCCTTTCTACCTAATTGTGCACTAATTTCTCTTGATTTTGGAATAGGAACTTGCTAGGAAGCCTCCAGAGGAAAGTTCTGACATTCTATTGGATTCTTTGAAGTTTTAAGAAAGCTATAATTAGTCAAGGTCCCTACCTATTTATGCAATATTACAATGAGGATTTGAGACAATTCAATAGTAGAATTAGAGAAATTAGGAAGAGACTGTTGTGAAGTTGACATAACATTGTTTTGATTTGCAAATTTTCAACCCACCACAGAACTTACATCAAGAGGAGTAATAATTGACTCTTACCTTTAATAATCCATGAGAAAGCTAAAAGGAAGCTATTCTCTTTGGAGGCAACAATTTATCAACATACATTATACATATAACATTCACACAGCTGACACAAGTTATACTAGCATCAAATGCCATGTAATCAGGAAAGGCAATCTACAATGGCGAAACCAAGGACGGATCTAGGGGCGAGAAGGTGTTCACCTAATCCCCGCGACAAAATATTATACTGTTTAAATAAGATAGATTCTTTTTTATTTCGTATATTAAATCCTCTAAACGCAAGATTAGAAGCTGACCAATAATTTAGATAGTTCAAAATTCACCTTGAGGTTTGAGATCCAAAAATCTCACACACTTTATTTTTGTATTTCAAGCCATCTTAATGAAAAATCTTAATGAAAATTCTGAACCCGTCAGCGGCACTGCTCGAGCCGTTAAACTTGAACATGAAGCAAAGTGAAGAACGTCCTGATAGCAGGGCATGTGATTCTAATCTATAGGCTAAAAAGACTTAGTTTGCTTATAAACCAAGTGACAATTATTTGCACATATAATTTTCTTTATTAGCCCACTCTTGCACAAGCAGCATACCTCTTCCAATTTCAACTCTATATTATACCAACAGACAAAAACTTTTGCCTAAAAATAATGCATACTCCAACATCTGGAGCTTTCCAATTGCACCAACAACCTTTGGGCCCTTTTTGATAGTGACTCAGCATTTATGGACCCCGCACACACAAGTTGAACTATGAAAGTCTAGCTAGCCTAACTTCTACACACAGGAACAATATACTCTTCCAAAGAAGCTATTCCCACCGCCCACTTTCATTTGTCTAATATACTGAAAACCAAGAGATAATTTCATTTTTTAATACTAGGATAGACTTATAATAAATAATAGTAATATAATAAAATTATCATTTCATATATTACTTCTTAAAGGATATGGCAAGTTAAAACATTGAGAGAGTATTGGACACCAGCCGCATAATTACAATTGGCTTATTGACACCTAGGTTGAGGTTGCTTGCACTATTTGAAAATATCAACTACAGTGTGTTGAACTCTTCAAAAATAGTGCGTGCATTTTAAAAAATCTAAGACAAATATGATCATATATTTGGACTGTCTGAACAACATAAATGGGCACACTGCTTATTGTGTGGCTCTACCTCTTCACGAAATTGAGGGGACGAGATAACAATATAAGTAAACGATTTTCAAGATCAAGATAATGACCTCAGCGTGCATTAGAGTCAGTCACCCTTACGTTCTGCAGACGATGGTTTCCAACTTTTCTGTGGTCAGCCAACACATTAATTAGCCCCTGCTGAAACGTCAGAAACTTCTTGAAGCTGTCTAAAAACGATATTACCAAAAGCCTTGAATCCAGAGTCCAATATCTCAACACGCCGTGATACACATGAAAAGAAAAGTCAAAAACTTTGAAGGCCAAATATGAAGGAAAACTTGACGAGAGAGCTTGGATGGTGAAGGAAAGTAGGGAGCAAAAAGAAGGAAGCTCCTAAGAAAGGGTTAAAAAAAGGGAGAAAAACTTACACCACCGAAGAGAGAAAAACTTGCCCACACAGATTTTCAAAACATAACAGAACACAGAAAAATGGTCTCATACAGATAAGAGTTGCAGTTTAATCACTGAATTTTTTGCCACTCAAAAGATAGCACTCATACAAGACAGTCAAATAGACATGTAGGAAGGAGCAAAAGTAAAATTACATTTCAGGTTCTCCCCTCACTAAAATTCAACAAATAGATATTCACATATTGAAAGATCTCGGTCTTGACAACCTTGCAGAGTCTACATAAACTGATTTCCTTACCAACATTTTGTTCTTTCATCCAAAGCACAATGAAGACACTGCACTTAGGAATGAAAACAAAATGAAGTTAGCTGAAATTAAACGTGTATCAGACACACCCGAGGACAAATTTGCCGTCATCCCATAGCATATTTTTGAGTCCAGCTACGAGCAGTGGTCTCGTATTTTGCCCTGTCAGTCTTGTACATATGAGCAATTTCTGGTACAAGTGGATCGTCTGGGTTTGGGTCTGTCAAAAGAGAGCAGATGGACAACAGGACCTAAAACATAAAATAGCCTGGTGAGATAAAATCCAAAAGATAATTGAAAAATGAGAGAGATAAACCAGTGAAGCTCTTCCCTTTCCCCATTTCCAGAAGGTTTAATGGTGCCTTGATACATAAACTGGTTATCAACACATTTTGGATAAACATGCAAACAAGAGAAATTAAGCCACACAAAGATACTACTCCCTCCGTTTAAAAAAGAATGACCTACTTTGACTTGGCACAAAGTTTAAGAAAATAAAGAAAACTTTTGAATCGTGTGGCCTTAAGTTAAAGTAGTGTTAAATGTACCAAAATACCCTTTAATCTTGTGGCATAAACATGTCATGTGGAAAGTTGAAATTAAAGTATTGCCAAAAAAGGAAAGGGGTCATTCTTTTTTAAATGGACTAAAAAGGAAAGTAGGTCATTCTTTTTTAAACGGAAGGAGTAATAAAGAAGACTACTCTCCTACTCGATTATCTAAGACAATACAACAAATGCATACGACAATTTAGAAAATAAATCATCTGCATCAACATCAATTAGAGGGAAGATGGAAGACAAAGAGTAGCACAAAATGTGCCATAAGTAGTTCACCTAATTTCTACCAAAGATATAGTAGAAGCAAGTGAGAAGCGCTAGTCATTACATCAGAAAATAATAGTATAATACAGCAAATACTTATATAATAGGAGCCTAAATGTCAAAAGGTATCTTTCTTTATTAAAGAAATGAGCATGAGACTTCCCCTCACATCATTTTAAATGGAATAATTACTTGCTAAGGTGCTGTTTGACGTCTGTCAGTTGGAGAAAAAGGAAAATAACAAATATGTTATTTAAGGCAGTCATATTTTGAAGGACATATTATGATAAATCTTGCTCTTTATTAGAAATAGATAAAATATAGATAATATATAGTTGCTGTTTCTTGTTTAAACAAGTCATCATAATGTTTAGTTACTGTTCTAGATTCTACTGTCCTTTGACTCCTTTGTTCTGATTCTAATGGTTAGTTATCGCTCCCTTTCTCTTCAAATACAAACATATCAGCCTAGACCACCATATTTCCTGAGCATGCTATCACATTAGTAAAGCCACAGTATAGCTTGCCAATCACAGCTCTCACATTCATTCATATTGACATAAAGCTTATTCTAATAAATATACTCCCACGTAGGATTATCTGGGCTAACTGTAGGCCATGATTCCAATGGCCCAAAATCCATAAATAAAGAGAGGAGATCAAGACTCAACAGGTTTAGACAACATTACATGACAAAAGTCGACCATTCTCCACCAAATATTATCACTCACCATCATCTTCATTTTATTAAATCTAGTCTTTGGCTAGGATTTATTTTCATAGAGAAATCTAAGACCAGAAAAGAAAAATAGCAACATTTAATTGGACATAAACAAGACCAGGATCCAAACCTTAGATATGGTCAAAGCTGGACTCCATTGCTCTTTAAGGATATCCAAACATATACTTCCATTGCTATTGATGTTAGGGTGGAAAACCTTAGTTCTGAATGCAACCTGAAACAAATAAACAATAAGAAGATCAACCTTGTCTGATCACCACAAAACCCAGTCAACAACTATTAATCAAAAACATTTTCAGAATTGGCAGAGAAGAACAACTCCTTCAGCAAATCTCAAACAGAGCCTGAAACAAACAAAAACCTTAAAACCTACAGAATCACCATGTAGGTAAACCTAACCTAGCAGCAAACATAAGGCAGCCAAATTCTACACTATGGTGCACGGATCTTCTGGTGTAAAAGACCAGCACACTTATAGGTTTGACAAAACAAAATGGAGGAAAACTGTTACGCCCGTGATTATTGATCTATAATCTTGAACAGCACCCTGAAGTACCAGCTCACTCTAGCACCAGAACATGAGGGAGAGAGCAAGGAGAAGATAAACTTCTCAACAAAAATCTTCAAGTGTCATAGCAAGAAGTGGGAAAGATTATATGGAAGTTACAGTCATAGTAACTAGTATCCAAGGGCCAATTCTTGCTGAAGTTTTCCTAACGGAGATGGATCTGTTTGTCAATGTATATGTCCGTGCACTCATCTCTGTGGTATATAAACCAAGAAACCATGTGCCAACAAACAAAATGGCAGCATTTCTAATGCTAGCGTACGATACATTCTACTAAAATAAAATTAGAGATGGTGTAGTAGGCAGTAATTTGCATGTTAATATCAGTCAGTTCTATCACTAAATTATACATGGATACAGCTAAGTTGGAAAGATGTCATCCATTAAATTTCCTGCTTATTTTAAGAAAAGAAAAAAATTATCTTAGAAACGCATATGCACATATTTGAGATGCATTCAGTGGATTCTTTGTATTTGGTCAATTCATGCAAAATCATACTCTCTAGCTTACAACAACAAAGAATGTAAAGGAACAGACACAGATCTGGACAAGGATAGAGCACAGGCATACCTTTGGAGGCTTGAAAGGATAATCCGGAGGGAAATGGATTGAGACCAAAAATACACCTCCTGCATAAGGGCTATCTGTAGGCCCCATGATTGTTGCTTGCCAATGGAACATATCTTCAGCCACTGGACCTGTATTTTACGAAACATGCTACTTAGTAATGACATAACGACCATTTCATTAACAAATGTATAATCACACTCAGCTAATTAAAGCCAATCCTAAATCACAGAGAAAATAGCAATTGCTATTTTGCTCATAAGTCAAATGACAGAATATACGTTAGGAGAAGTACAACAAAGAACAACACAGAAATTTGATGGACAATTACAAGTAACATTCACAATCTTAAGAGTGCCATGTATTGATTGTAACTCGTAGAAGTGAGATATAGAAACCAATATAAAGATGCAATACAACCAGAGTTGAGCAGATGCTGGTCAGAAACCACTATCATATAACAAAAAAAGTAAAAATAAACAAAAAGTATGATAACAAAATTGCATTCAGCATATGTCCATTCATAATGGATCAACCAACTAATGATGCCACTAATGGTTTTTCCATAACATTAATGTCCAAGCTTGCTTATAGCCATCTTGAGTAAACCAACAATACATGCTACCTCCAAACTAGGCCATGTATCTCATGACTTGGTCCACCAACGCATAGGCAAATGGGAACAGTTCACCTAGTCCACCTCTACCGAGCTTCGAATCTTGGATCCTAAGGTTACTCGTAACTCTACCTCAGCTCTTAGACTGCTAGGCTACCATCGCGGAACTAATGCCACTAAACATACAAACGAACACTTCAATCATGCAATTTTTCTAGCAAAGAAACAGAAAATATGTTCAGAAAATTACTAAATCAGACTAGTTCTTCCGCCACAAGTTCTAAACCTAGCAGCAGCCTTAGCCTCACGAGAGCCACAGAAAACATCAGAAACACGATCACAGGGACCGCTAAGCTACCACTGGGAGCTAATGCCACTAATATTATAGTGGCAAACATTTAAATTATCAACCTTTTAGCTTCTGCTATAACAGTTAAACTTAGCAGCATTAGCCTCTCAAAATCAGCATAAACCACCAGAAATTCAATCACAAGGACCTAATTATCGACCTTTTAGCTAACAATACTAGCACATAAGCTCAGCAATCAGAAAATAATGAGAGCCGACATACCAGCGCTGCATGATGTTGGAGGATCCTTCTGCAGATCCTTAAGCTCCTTCAATATACGCTTCGACGCCATAAATTAGCTCGTATACCTTCAAATCCAAGCCCTAAACCAAATATAAACACAATTTTTTTTCATCAAAATCCACAGATCTCCAACTTTAAGCAAAGTACAAAACAACTACACACTCAAATTTCAGTCACAGATATCAGAAAACTGAATATTATCAAAAATAACCAAGAGAATAGCTTAGAAAACTGAATCTTATGAGAAATAAACAAAAAAACAGCTCAAAAAACTGAAGATTATCAAAAAATAAACAAAAGAATAGCTTAGAAAATTGAAGATTATCAAAAATTAAACAAAAAAACTACTAGATCTAATGCGGAAAATCACAAATCTTCATAATTAATTAACATTGATATGCAGAAAGTACCGGAAGATGTGGAGGCGATTGATTGAATTTTGGTGGAAATGGAGGATTAGGTTTTCAGCTAATGTAATGGAAGAAGGGGGAAAATAATACTACTCGTAAATAGCATTACTACTGTATTAATATTGCGTATAAGAATGCTATTTTTCGTAGAAATATTCTGGAGTGGGGTCCACAAGTAAGGTTCTAGAATCCTCTACGGGAGTCATAATGTGGACATAGCCTGTGGAAATGGCACTAGGTAGTCATTTTTAGGACCATTTGAATCTTAGCCACTGCTTGTAAATTATTTAAGATCCCTTTGGCCATGAGATTTTTTTTTAATATTATTTTATTTTAATGAAAATTGTATCAGTTGGCAATAAGAATTTTAAATATAATTTGAAAAAGTCTTTTTCACTTTAATTTCTCTCACAAAAAATGATGAGTAAAAAAATTACTTTATTTTCATGGTCAAACACAATTCCAACTTCAAAAAAAATTATTTTCATCGTCAAACGCCTGTACTTAATGTTCTCTTTTCCTTTTTGCCCTTTAAATTTAAGAAAATGTGTTGTGAAGTTTTTTTAGTTTTTCATTTCAGAACACCAGGATATTATTATTTAAAGTTCAATTTTTAGTTCAAAATTTCAAGAAATTATATCCTTTAAGTTGAAATATTTTCGCATATTGAGTTCTTGAGTTGAGCTATCCTTTAGCTTGAGTCGGGGGTCTATCGGAAACAACCTCTCTACTTCTTCGGAGGTAGCGATATGGTCTGCATACATCTTACCTTTAGCTTGTGTTTGCCCATGAAAATTATTTACATTTTTCCGAAAAATTATTTTACTTTAATGGAAAAAGTGAAAACAAGATGCGTTTGACTATGAAAATTTCAAATAATATTCCAAACTTATATTTGGAAAAATGAAAACAAATTTTACTTATTTTCACTCATACTTGTCTCACAAAATTACAAAAACAACTTTAATTTATATTCATGGCCAAACACAACTCCAATTCCAACTTCAACTTCAACTTTAACTCCAACTCCGGAAAGTTATGTTTTTAGTTTACACAACATGCGTTGAGTCCTAAAATTCGAAATGTGTAGTTGTGGAGAAGAAGAAAGAACAAGGAGAATAACAAAGCAATTATGGTAGTAGTGGACCAATTTGATCAGTTTTATTACGACTTGGTGACTAAAACAAATGTGTATGTTCCATGAAATTGTGTCATTAAATTTGAGTTCATAGCTAGTTTAAGACTTCAGAACATAGAATTTAAGCTTGAACTTGGTATTCTTGAAATAATAAAGGTGACAGAGATTATACCATTGTGAGATACCATGTTGGCACGTCCTTTATTAAGTACAGGCTAAATATTAAATAATATGTAAAATCATGAAATGGCTATCTGTTGATTTTTCACCCTTAAAAATGATTTCATACTAAACACACCCAAATGAATTGTTGAGTGCAGAGCTGAATCTTACACAAATGACAAGAGTTCTTAAAAAGAAAAGAGGAAGATTAGCCTGTCTACTATATCTCCTAAGAAAAACAAATCAACAAATCCAACTTCCATTAGATACATTTGTCAATAGGATTGAATTGGAAAATTTAGGGGGAACATGTATG